>NC_069472.1:266647-285977 GCF_026875155.1 Cherax quadricarinatus | reverse complement strand
CAGCGGGTGGTGGCTTAAAAGGGGGACGTGGTATGTTACCGTGCGTCGGGGGGAAAGGGGGGGGGTTTGGGATGCGGATTTAAGGGGGGAGGGTAAAAATGTTCTTCAAAAAGAGGGAGGGAGGGGGAAAGGTGTGGGTGGGGGGGGGGGGGGGAAAAAATTTGGTCAGAATCCATGATAGTTTTGAAACGAATGTATACAGGAGTTCAGTTGCGTGATCAAAAAACCGTTTGAGGGTATGGCGTGGGCTCGAGAGCCGGGGAAGGTCAAAAATATGTGGGATGTGTAGATTGTTAGTGGGGAGGGTTGTGGCGCCTTTTAGAAAAATTTCCCCATGTATACATGGGGAAGTATATGGGATAGGTTAAGTAGGATGAGGTTCCCAACCCGTGCTCGTGACGAAATGTACGTTTTCTGCACGGCATTTGCCGTCGGGTGTGGTTTCTACGGGATAGACGAGTGGTTGAGGGGGGGGGGGTGATATGTGTTGGGGAGGAGTCGGGGTTTCATATAGTATATTTTTGTGAAGGAATGAGGCATGTCACGGGGTGATACATAGGATCGGGCGTAAAGGAATTTTGCTTTAAAAGCGTTAACTCGGACGTGGAGGGTTTGGCATAGTGTCTTTAGGGCTGTGAGTACACTTTTGGTTGATTATTATATATATATATATATAATATATATATATAATATTTTATAATATTTTTATATAAATAATATATATATTATAAATATATATATATTTATATATATATAATATATATATATAATATAATATATATATTATATATTATAAATTTTATATTATTAAATTTTTTTTTATCACACTGGCCGATTCCCACCAAGGCAGGGTGGCCCGAAAAAGAAAAACTTTCACCATCATTCACTCCATCACTGTCTTGCCAGAAGGGTGCTTTACACTACAGTTTTAAACTGCAACATTAACACCCCTCCTTCAGAGTGCAGGCACTGTACTTCCCATCTCCAGGACTCAAGTCCGGCCTGCCGGTTTCCCCTGAACCCCTTCATAAATGTTACTTTGCTCACACTCCAACAGCACGTCAAGTATTAAAAACCATTTGTCTCCTTTCACTCCTATCAAACACTCTCACGCGTGCCTGCGGGAAAAAGTCCAAGCCCCCTCGCACACAAAACCTCCTTTACCCCTCCTCCAACCTTTCCTGGGCCGACCCCTTTACCCCCCTTCCTTCCACTACAGACTGATACACTCTTAAAGTTATTCTGTTTCGCTCCATTCTCTCCACATGTCCGAACCACCTCAACAACCCTTCCTCAGCCCCTGGACAACAGTTTTGGTAATCCCGCACCTCCTCCTAACTTCCAAACAAACGAATTCTCTGCATTATATCACACCCCACATTGCTCTCAGACATGACATCTCCACTGCCTCCAGCCTTCTCCTCGCTGCAACATTCATCACACATGCTTCACACCCATATAAGAGCGTTGGTAAAACTATAAATCCCAATACATTCCCCTCTTTGCCTCCAAGGACAAAGTTCTTTGTCTCCACAGACTCCTAAGTGCACCACTCACACCTTTTCCCCTCACCAATTCTATGATTCACCCCATCTTTCATAGACCCTCCGCTGAAAACGTCCACTCCCAAATATCTGAATACATTCACCTCCTTCCATACTCTCTCCCTCCAATCTGATATCCAATCTTTCATCACCTAATCTTTTTGTTATCCTCATAACCTTACTCTTTCCTGTATTCACTTTCAATTTTTTTCTTTTGCACCACCCTACCAAATTCATCCACCAAATCTCTGCAACTTCTCTTCAGAATCTCCCAAGAGCACAGTGCCATTTAGCAAAAAACAACTGTGACAACTCCCCCCTTTATGTGTGATTCTTTATCTTTTAACTCCTCTTGCCAAAACCCTCGCAAAAAATATATATAATATATTATATATATATATATTATTATATATATATAAATTATATATATATTATATTATATGAAACTCACACTTAGACTTTTTTCCAACGAACTGTGGAAAATGGTACCAGGGCAAGAGATGATTTTTCAGCCCACTATAAGCGTCAAGCAAAAAGGCAGAGAGTAGGTAAGGGTTAGAGTTTAGAACATACTGACACATAATGTACGTTATAATAAAATAATCAAGGTGACATCTGGATTCATGATATGAAAATACCTAAGAATTGACTAATCTCATTTAAGAAGCATACAACTTTTCAAAAATTGTTGACCAGTGTAATTAGCATAGGCGAGGTCATCACCTCACCTATAGTGAGGTGTTCTCATAGTCAGGTGTGGTCTTAGACAGGTGCGGTAATAGTCAGGTGTGGTTCATATTTCCGTGGGCCCCCGGATGTCAACCCTTCCACAGTCGTTTTGGTGCTTTCCCTTGTTCCGTGTGTCCGGAAGTCCATCTATGTCTCCGCAGATGAACTCCCAGGTGTGGATCATGGTGAGGTGTGGTCATAGTGAGGTCATAGTGAGGTGTGGTTGTTGTGAGATATGAGGTTGAGCCTGTAGTTGATGTACCCTAGTGTCACTTAGGGTGGTCATATCAGGTGTGGTTTTATGGTTTTCCAGTCCCATCCAGTGGGTCACCCGATGTCAAACCTATTGTACCACCACTTCCCACTCCTGTTGTTTGTGATGCTTTCCCTAGATGCGTGTGTCCAGAAGATCCATCGTGTCCCCTCAGATTGAACTCCCTTCCATCACGTTCCCAGGTTGGGCGGATGGTTTTGGTTGGGTGTTTGGTGGGTCGGTGTTTGGGCGGGTGGGTGGTGGTTTTGGGTGGGCGTGTGATGTTGTGAATGTGTTGGCCCCATTCCCCAGTCCGACCTTGTTGATGTAACTTGTCTTGTCTAAGCTGGTCTACTGCCGAGACTGTTCAGAGTGGGTGGAATTACAGGAGGTACACACAGAAAACTGCGTCCTGTAATTACAACCCACCAAGAACAGCCTGGAACAATAGTCAGCTAGAGAGACTAAGCTGCCTCCCAACCTACCCCCACCAAGGTGAGGTTACTTGTGATAATCCTCGGACTCTCATTTATGTTTCATTTGTGTTCAAGTTAATTTTTGTTTTTGTTTCACTCACGCAGTGCTGAGTATATGTGTATTTTCTAAAATTTTTTACTGTGAGTTAAAATGTGAGTCCGTGTGTACTCGTGTCTTCCCACCAGCAAATCTGTTACAAAAAAATTATCAGCTTTTTTTTTTTGTTGCAAATTCGTCATTTCAAGACACTGAAACGTCCACAAGTAAATATGAAAGTACACAATCATTCAACACGACACACACAAGCACATATTATTATCTAAAAAGAAGAAGAGCTAAACCACAAGGGTCATACAGCGCATCACATGCACACAATAACCATCAACACATGTATTTTCTCTCGTCCCTCTCTAACATCTAATTCTCTCACACATCAACACGTATACTATCTTACGATCCAAACTCTGCCACACACGCATACTGCATTTCTCTCCACTTTTCTTTAAATTAAATTAATTTGCACAGAGAATAGAGAAATTGTTTAGCGTTGTCAATTTTAATTGACTCCTGTAGTTTTCGTACAACATCTTCCACAACAGTGTCCTCTCTCCCATAATGATATTCATGTTTCCCAAAACAATTTTGTTGACTCAGAATTCCCAAAATTTCCTTTAACATTTTCCTCAAGAACCATCACTCCTCTCGTCACACACTAAAAAATTTCCCCTTCCCTTATTAATAAAATCGACCTTCACGGTAGTTAAACAAAACGATTTCATTCATCAGTGTGTTCTATACTGTGTGAATAAAACAGTGATGTGGCTAAGGTACAAGTGACGTGGCTAAGGAACAAGTGATGTGAGCTAAGGTACAAAGGACGTGGGCTAAGGTACAAGTGATGTGAGCTAAGGTAGCAAGTGACGTGGGCTAAGTACAAGTGATGTGAGCTGAAGGTACAATGTCATGTGGCTAAGTACAAGTGACGTGGGCTAAGGTACAAGTGAGTGAGCTAAGGTACAAGTGATGTGGACCTGATGTACAGGTATAAAAACAACAGTTTCCTCGATACTGCTGTTTTTATTTACTTTGAACTGATTCTTGCAACTGTGGCAACAAACACAAAGTCATTTGTAACAATTTGGCTTTCTCTGTTTATTCAACGTTCGCAAAATTAAGTTAACTGCACACCATATCCTTTCCTCTTTCTAAACCACAGCCAGTTATTTATTACTTATATTTTGTCTTTTCCGTCACTTGTCCTGTCAGGTCACAATTTCGACATATTGCTGGTATAATCAACCACTCAATGGACGATACACTAATATTTTATTTAAATTAAAACAATATTTTTTCAATTCTTTATCTAAACTGCGTCCAGCAGTTGTAACTGTACCCAGAAACAAAGTCAGGACAAAGGCTGTTCGTTATTTTTGTTTGATTTCACTTATTTTGTTTATACTTGTGTCCGTATTGACTCTGTCTTCACCAATAATCTGCTGCAAAAAAGTTATCAGTTGCCTTTCTTTTGTTGCAGTTCGTCTTCTTAACATATGCAAGTGACTACTGAAACGTCATAAGTAAATACGACTACGGTGGTTTGCACCAACTCCAAGGCGAGGGACTGACTGCCTCCATTTCTTGTATAAAAGTTCTACTGACTTCAATTATGTCCTGGAATTTGTATTGATAAAGCTATTAGATGGCGAAACGTCTACAATAAAGATACCCAAATGTGCACATTATTAATTTCAAACATACAAGATACACAAGTACAGACAGACAACACACACACTTATTCTCTGGTCCCACTCTACATATATATAAATATAATATATATAGATATATATATATAACCTATTATATATAATATATATATATATATATATAATTATAAAAATATAGGGAGGGTACCACCTCTAGAACTGTCAGGGGACCCCATCCCTCAGAGAAAAGAATAAACTTGCTTCAGGGAAAACTCAAGGAGCTCCCTGAAGCTGTTTGAGAATTTTCTCCTACCACCCCCTATATTATGTATAGATATTTTATTAAAGAGACAAAATACATTGACGAAACATTCAACAAAATATATATATATATATATATATATATATATATATATACAATATATAATAATATATATATATATATATAGTAGAACACTATTTTACTAGCACTCTTTCAATACATATTATCCAGCCACACAGTCACACACATATCTGTACTGTCTCACACAGCTTCTAAAATTATATTAAATTATATTTTACGTTAATAGAAATTCTGAGAATCGGGATGGAGAATGTATTATATATTATTTTGTAGATATTCTTAACGAAAAATGTTGAAGGATATAAGGAAGTAACAACTGCACGAGAAATCTTGTACTAGGATAATTGCAAAACAACAATCTCGTGCATTGTTAAATGTTTAGTCTCTCCTCACTTTTAAATTTTTATGTCTTCATTTCTTCTCTCTTCACTATAATAGGACCAAAAGTATTCGCAAACTACAACAAAAAAAATCTAGGAAAGAAAATAAGATCTTCAAACTGGGGAAGAGTCACTCTCTCGACAAAGTGAGTTTTAGTGTTGATGTTACAACCTGGTCAGTTACAACTCCTGTCTTAATGTCTTCAATACTGATGTTTTGTGTATTACTCTTTTGCTCATACTCTTGTGAGGTACTTGTGGTTCAGTTATACCGTTTTTAATGCATGCTACTGTACTTTTCATGTGTGTACAGTATTTTGTTTCTTTGTGTTACTGTATAGTTTTTCTTCTGTGTTACATTTATACTTTATTGTTTTGTGGTTGTTCGCGGGGGGGGGGGGGGGGGGGGGGGGGGGGGGGGGGGGCTTGTTATTATGAGTTACATTCCTTGTGTTATTGTAACTGTTTTTCTCCAGTGTTAATACACTATTTTACGTGTTTAGTATGCGTTCTTGCCATATTTACATAGGCAATTTTCTTCCCGTGATTCTCTTATTTAAGTACTGTATTGTTTATTGCGTGTTACTGTAGCGTTTCTCTATGCATTACTTTATTGTTCCCTGCATGTTGACATGTTTACTGTGTTGTTGAGGTGAGGTAAAGGTCCCACATTATTATTTACATCAAGCACTTCAAACTTTCTTACTGCACCTTCCACAACAGTGTCTCCCACACTGATTATTTATGTCACTTCAAGCAATTATCTTGCATGACTCAACATTCCTAACACATTCACTTAACATCTCCCACTTATAAAACCTTATAAAATATTAATACAACTAAAAGTATCCACAATACACACCAAAAAAAAAAAATATCAGTAAATCTCAAAGTTCATAAAGTCGACCATCATAGTTTGTCTTAATTCTGTTGGACATAAAGATTCCAGCAGAGCCAGCCGTGCAATCTGGGCTTGCTAGTTTATGGTCCTCGTTTGTTAACTGTCTCCGTTACTGCTGTATTTTTGCGATATCTTCTGAAATATTATTTTGGAAACCCTAGCAAATATATATTTTACTCACACAACACACACGCACACACACAAACACAACACACACAAACCACACACACACACACACAACACACAAACAAACACACACATACACACACACACACACACACACACACACACACACACTCACAACACACACACACACGACACACATACACACACACACACACACAGACACACACACACACACACACATACAACACACACACACACACACACACACACACACACAACACACAACACACACACACACACACACACACACACAGATAAGGAGGGAGGCCCAGCAACAGTAAGAAAAAACAGCATAGCATCAAAAGTCCTGTATATCCCACAAGGAGGAATACAACAGTCAAAGACCAGGTAATCAGCTGAGGAAAGAAAGTGGGGAGCTCACAAAGAAACGATTCAAGAGGTACGTGAGGAGCTCACCACGAGATTTAAGGAATATTACAGTAAAGACAAGAAGGACTCTGGGAAGGACAAAAGCTGGGGGGAAAAATCAACAAGGGTTATTCCAACAAGTGGTTTGATGAAATACAACACAACTGAGGAGAAGGTGAAGGAAGCTGCTAAGTAGCCTTGATACTCAAAGGCGGTGGAACCGGACAACATCTCTCCGTCGTCCCTTAGAGAGGGAGCCAGAGATGCTGTTTGTGCCACTACCCAAAATTTTCAATCCATCCCTTGTAACTGGGCACTTCCTGAGGTATGGAAGACGGAAAATATATCCCCATTGTTAAGAAAGGAGACGAAAACGAGGCCTAAAACTATAACCCACTGTCACTGACGTGTATAGTATGCAGAGTCATGAGAAGATTACCAGGAGGAGACTGTTGGACCCCACCTGGAACGGAACAAGATCATAAACGACAACCATCACGGATTCATGGAAGGAAATCCTGTGTCCCCAAAACCTTCTGGAGTTTCAATGACAAAGTAACAGAAGTAAGAGGAGTGAGAGGTGTGTTGTTTTGCATTTTCTGGGCTGCAAGAAGGCTCGACACAGTTCGTCTCAAGAGATTAGTGCAGAAGCTGGATGGACTCAGGCACGTAATAACAGAAAGGGCACTGCAATGGATCAGAGAATTCCTGACAAGGGAGGCAACCAACGAGTCATGGTACGTGATGAGGTATCACAGACGGCGCGCCTGGTGACGAGCGGGGTCCCATAAGGTCATCTCCTAGGACAAGTGCTATTTCCTGGTATAAGTAAACTGACATGATGGAAGGGATAGACTCAGAATGTCCCTGTTCGCAGATGTGTGAAGTTAATGAGGAGAATTAAATCAATGAGGATCAGCAGGATTACAAAGAGACCTAACAGGCGACAAACGTGGTCCAGCAACTGGCTCCTCGATGTAACCCCGCCCAAATGCAAAGTCTTGAAGTTCGGGGAAGGGCAAAGAAGACCGCAGTCAGATATAGCTAGGTGACGAAAGACTGCAAACCTCGCTTAGGAGAAAGATCTTGGGGATGAGTATAATCCACCGATCCTGTCTCCGGAGTCACACACACAACAGACAACTGCTGCAGCCTATGGCGCCTGGCAAACCTGAGACAGGATTCCGAACCTTAGTAAGGAAATCGTTCAAGATACGTTAACACTGTGGTATGTGTTCATCCATCCATAGTGAACATGAATGTTGTTCTTGTATGTTTTCATTCATCAAAGTGAACAGAATGTTGTTTGTTGTAATGTTTTCATTCATCATAGTGAACATGAATGTTTGTGTTGTTGTATGTGTTTTCATTCATCAAGTGAACAGAATGTTGTTTCTTGTATGTGTTTCTATTCATATAGTGAACATGAATGTTGTTCTTAGTATGGTTCATTCATCATAGTGAACATGAATGTTGTTTTCTTTATGTGGTCATTCATCATAGTGAACATGAATGTTGTTCATGTATGTGTTCATTCATCTAGTGGAACATGAATTTTGTCTTTATTGTGTTCATTCATCATAGTGAACATGAATGTTTTCCTTGTATGTGTTCATTCATCTTAGTGAACATGAATGTTGTTCTTGATGAGGTTCAATACATCATACGTGAACATGAATGTTTGTTCTTTGTAATGTGCTCTTTCATTCATCATAGTGAACATGAATGTTGTTCACTTGTATGTGTTCATGTCATCGTAGTGAACATGAATGTTTGTTCATGTATGTGTTCATTCATCATAGTGAACTGAATGTTGTTCTTGGTGATGATAGCCATGATTAGAGGATATTCATATTATAGAGAATGCTCAAATATTTATAATACATGTATAGATTTAAAAACTATAACATTAAATACATACATAAATTAACCCGCACATACGAAGACTAGACTCCTAGGAATACTTTTCAGTAAGTTTTTGAACCATTAACTAGAAACCAGGAAACTTTTAAAGTTTATATGAACGATGATAAATAAAAGCAGAATTACGTCGTGACACAATCTTTCCCAAGTGGTGACCCTCACTGTCTCCTGAAGGTGTGTCCAATGTTTGTAACACGTGACTTACATGTGTGTTGTGTAGTGTGTGTTGTAGCCGTAGAGAAGAAGTCGTGAGGTGTAGATGCGTATGTATTTGTTTATATACTAGTAATACCGAAGGAGAGGATAAGATGCATTTGTTGAATAAATATACGTGTATGTTAGAACCGATGATTGTGTTGTGTGTGTGTTGCTTATTCCCGTGCTTCTGTATGTATATGTGTGTGTAGGATTTGTATGTGGAAATCAGATTTAGTGAATAGAAAATGTTGTGCTTGAGAACCTTAGTGTACCATGCCAAAAAGATCAACAACAAGAAAACAACGATAACTAATAACAATTAATTACAGTTATCGTGCAGGGAACACAAAGGTTCACACACCCACACTAATTTACGCACATAAAAACGTTAACAAACACATTTATTCCAATAAATAATTGAATAATGTAATAACTGACATACGTACAATATTAAATATAAATATATGTTCCAAATTTTCACTAGTGGCCAGTTCTTGATGGACGAACTGTGATAGAGATCTCTCTTGTCTCAGGTAGTCGACGTTCGAGTCTGTCCAGGTGGATGTTATTACAGAGCGCAGATTATCTGCGTGTCCTCCTCTGTAATATCATATATGGACAGTGCTTCAAGGCTGGTTAAAACTGCTGACCTCAGGGAAGTTGTGAAGGGTGTATGGATGAACACTTGGAACTACGGACCTGGGGTGGGACTTGCTGACATCGGGGAAGTGGTGAAGGGTGTATGGATAAACACTTGGAACCCAACGGACCTGGTTTTGGGACTGCTGATCTTGGGGGAGGGACTGAGTTAGGCATCAAAAATACGAAAAGAGTGTCCAGGGCTTCAGAGGAAGGGAAGACATCCGGGGGCCCACGGATAGATTCCTGGACTCATGAACCTGGGGAAGGTAGGATAGAATAGGATAGGAAGTGGGGAAGGGAGAATATCTGAGGGGACACAGATAGACTCCTGACACATGAACCTAGGGGATGGTAGGATAGTAATAGGACAGAAGTGAGGAAGGGAGAATATCTGAGGGGACACAGATGGACTCCTGGACACATTAACCTGGGACGTAGGATAGTATAGGACAGGAATGGGGGAAGGGAGAATAATCTGAGGGGACACAGATGGGACTCCTGGACACATGAACCTAGGGAAGGTAGGATAGTATATGAACAGGAAGTAAGGAAGGGAGAATATCTGAGGGGACAACAGATGACTCCAGGACACATTAACCTGGGAAGGTATAAGGACAGGAAGTTGGGGAAAGGGGAGAATATCTGAAGGGGACACAGATGGACTCCTGGCACAGGAACCTGGGAAGTAGGATAGAAAAGGACAGGAACTGTGGGAAGGGAGAATATCTGAGGGTACACAGATGGACTCCTGGACACATGAAGCCCTGGGGAAGGTAGGATAGAGCCATAGGACAGGAAGGGGGAAGGGGAGAATACGAGAGGACACAGATGGACTGTCCTGGACGCATGAACCTGGGGAGGGAGGATAGAATAGGACAGAAGGGGGAAGGGAGAATATCTTAGGGACACAGATGGACTCCTGACACATGACCTTAACCTGGGGAGGTAGGATAGAATAGGACCGAGTGGGGAAAGGGAGAATAAATGAGGGGACACAGATGGACTCCTGGACACATGAACCTGGGGAAATACTTAGATCAAGATCAATGATGGGAGGGACACAGACGACACATGAACTCGGGAAATCATCAAAAACGGCCTCCACGTGACAAACTAATAAGAATAAATATTAATGATAATAATTATATAACTGCTGGATCGATCCGTGAGAACGTTTCCTTACACCTGCTGTTCCTGTTCACTTAGCATTAAGTAGGTACGCTGGGTGTTCTAATTCAGTATGGTCAGTTAAGTCAGCTAGGTCTGTACTTGTGGAAAATGAGATAATTTATTACATAATAACGTACAGATATTGCAATCAAGGTAAGCTCCACTCTGGTCAAACTTAATGACATTAAACATCGTTATCACAGAACTCACACATCAACTCAGTGACATCCCCTAATAAGACTCAGTGACTCACTCATCGTTATCTAAGACTCAGTGACATCACTCATCGTTATTTAAGACTCATTGACATAACCATAGTTATCTGAGACTCGGTACATCGTTGAGTAAATATATCAGAAGAGTGATTCTCTAGTTATGAACTGATCCCAACGATTCCAAGTGTTTTTCTATTTTTCTATAGAACAAGTTGTTTGCACCAGTCTAAACTTAAAGGGTAATTACTTTAATGGTAATATCCTGTCCGTAAGATGCATCAACCATTACGTATGAACGGCCGTTTCAGAAGAGGAAGACTTAATTATATTTAAAGTAAAAGCACCTTAAAAGGATTCTCTTTCAGGAAATCCTGATAGAGTAACGGGGGGGGGGTGGGGGGAGGGGGGGGGGACCGTAAAAGACGCCACTGATTGGCTGGGTCGGTAACCCAGAACTAACTTTGGACCTACTAGTAGCACAAACGTTTATTTTTATGCCACAGTGTGGCCTTGTATCTCAGCGTAGTAACAACATATATCGAAAATATTGTGAGTGGATTGTGTACGAGTAATTACACCCAAATAACATCAGTCTGAATAAGGATAAAATACAACACTTTACCTCCTGATGATCCCAACTTGACCACCAACTTTCCTACCTTCATTTTATATCGTTTGTTTGTTTTTGTCTTGGGAGGGAGAGTTGCAATATTTTATTTTGTCATACATTTTATTGTGTAATATGTTACATTATGTTAATAAGCTATTAACATAACATGGAGATAAATATATACCGACACGATGGAAAAGTATACTCTCTACATGCAATATAATGCGATATTTATATTGCAACGTTTCGCCACTGTTCACCGTCTATACACCCTCGTTCATTCCCTTTATTAGCTAAATTGGTGGGGGGGAATGAACGTCCTTGTAGGGGGGGGGGGGGGGGGGGGGGGGGGGGGGGGGGGGGGGGGGGGGGGGGTGATTAATAACTTTTTGACAATTTATTTTTGTATGTGAGACAAATATGTATTTATATCTGGCTGTATATGTGTAGTTTTATTATGTGTCTGTTTTATGTAAAGGACGTAAATTAATATAAAATAATCCAATCATGCAAAAGTATGGCTAAACAAGTTTTTTGCGTTGTTACCCCTCCATCACTGTAATATTTGGTTAGGTGATTGCCGTGTGAGTGTCCACGTGACATCCCAACGTCAAGCTAGGGTAAGAGTTGTTATCTAATTACTGGTCTTTCTGTGTTATGTACTGGTCTTCTGTGTTACATACGGTCTTTCTGTGTTAACTGTAACTGGTCCTTCTGTGTACGTACTGTCTTCTGTGTTACGTACTGGTTCTTCTGTGTAACTGTACTGGTCCTTCTGTGTACTGAACTGTCTTCGTTTATTACTGTACTGGTCTTTCTGTGTTACTGTACTGGTCTTCTGTGTTACTGTACTGGTCTTCTGTGTTACTGTACTGGTCTTCTGTGTTACTGTACGGTCTTCCTGTGTTACAGTACTGGTCTTCTGTGTACTGTACTGGTCCCTTCTGTGTTACAGTACTGTGTCTTCTTGTGTTACAGTACTGGGTCTTCTGTGTTACTGTTACAGGTCTTTGTGTTACTGTACTGCGTCTCTGTGTTACTGGTACTGGTCTTCTGTGTTACCTGTACTGGTCTTCTGTGTTACTGTACGGCATTTGTGTTACAGTACTGGTCTTCTGTGTTACTGTACTGGTCTTTCTGTGTTCTGACGGTACGGTCTTTATCTGTGTTACTATACGTCTTCTGTGTTACTGTTTTACTGGTCTTCTGTTTACTGTACTGGACTTCTGTGTTACAGAACTTGGTCTTTCTCTGTGTACAGTCTGGTCTTCTTGTGTTATCGTACTGGTCTTTCTGTTTACTTACTGGTCTCCTGGTGTTAACTTTACTGTCTTCTGTGTTACTGTACTGGTCTTTCTGTTTTACTGGTTCTGGTCTTCTGGTGTTACTGTACTGGTCACTTCTGTGTACTGTACTGGTCTTCTGTGTTACTGTATCCCACCAACCAACCTAAACACTAGAACAGAAACAGTGAACAAATAACAAAGACAGTACAAAAGAGAAAAAAAAACACAAACAAAAAAAACAACAAAAAAGAAAAAACAAATGTAAAGCAACATAAAAACAAAAGGTTAACCACGCACACAACCCTTACTGGTGACACCAACCCGAACAACAACCACACTACCAACCAGGCCCACTTTTGGGGGTTTTTAAAGGGCTTTAGGAAGGGCGTTTAACGGGGCCCTTTATTTGGGGGGTTTTTTGACGGGAGGCCAACGAGTCATGGTACGTGATGAGTTCACAGACGGCGCCTTGTTGACGAGCGGGGTCCATAAGGGTCAGTCCTAGGACAAGGCTATTTCTGGTTATGTAAATGACATGATGGAAGGGATTGACTCAGAAGTTGTCCCTGTCGCAGATGATTTTGAAGTTTAATGAGGAGAATTAATAATGAGGATCAGGCAGGATTACAAGGACCTGACAGGCTGGACACGTGGTTCCAGCAACTGGCTCCTCGAATGTAACCCCGGCCAAATGCAAAGTTTATGGAGTTCGGGGAAGGGAAAAAACCGCATCAAATATAGGCTAGGGGACGAAAGAATGCAAACCGTTAGGGAAAAAGATCTGGGTGAGTATAACACGAGCATGTCTCCGGGGCACACATCAACTAACAACTTTCGCAGCATAGGCGCCTGGCAAAACCTGAAGAACGGATTCGATACCTTAGTAAGGAATCGTCAAGATACTGTACACTGTGTATGTGTTCATTCATATAGTGAACATGAATGTTTTTCTTGTATGTGTTCTTTCATCATGGAACAGATTGGTTGTTGTATGTTCATCATCATAGTACCCTGAATGTTGTTGTTGTATTGTTCATTCCCTATGAACATGAATGTTGTCTTGTATGGTTATTCATCATGTGAACTGAATGTTGTTCTTGATGTGTTCTTCATCTAGTGAACATGATGTTGTTCTTGTATGTGTTCTTCATCATAGTGAACTGAATGTTGTTCTTGTATGTGTCATTCACATAGTGAACATGAATGTTGTTCTTGTATGTGTTCATTCTCAATGAACATGAATGTTGTTCTTGTATGTGTTCATCATCATAGTGACATGAAGTTGTTTTGTATGGTTCTTCATCATATAACATGATGTGTTTTGTATGTGTTCATCATCTAGTGAACATGAAAGTTGTTCTGATGTGTTCATTTATCGTAGTGAACATGAATGTTTTCTTGTATGTGTTCATCATCAAGTGGGAAAATGAATGTGTTCTTGTGATGATCCTGATTATAGGGAAATTTATATGTAAAGATCTCAATATTCATAAATACATGTATAGATTTAAAAACTATACATTAATACATACATAATAACCCGACATACGGACTGACTCGTAGGAATACTTTTCAGTAGTTTTGAACCATTAACTAAAACAAGGAAACTAAAAGTTTATAAACAAAAAATCCCAAAACGCCTACACCAATTTCCAGGTTACCCCACCCCAGAGGGCCAGGTTTTCACGGCACATTTGGGGGAAAAAAAAAAAAAAAGGGATTTAAAATTTTTTTTTGTTTTTTAAAAAATCCAAAAAAAAAAAAAAAAAAAATTTTTAAAATGATTTTTTTTTGGGGGTTTTTTAAAGGGGATTAAAAGAAAAAAATAAAAAAAAAAAAAAAAGAAAAAAAAAAAAAAAAAAAAAAAATTAATTAAATTAGGGGAAAAAAAAAAAAAAAAAAAAAAACGTTAACAAACAATTTAAAAAAAAAAAATGAAAAAAGAACAAACAATAAAAAAAAAAATTTTTCCCAAACCTGGGCCATTCTTTTTTTTCCCCCCCCTTTTTTTATAAAAAAATTTTTTTTTTTTCCGGGGAACCCCCCCCCTCAAAACCGGTTTTTTTTTCCTTATCCAAATTAACCCACCACCCAAAACTTTTCAAGTTTTGAACCTTCCGGCCCCCTTAAAAAAAACTTTTTAATCCCCAAAACCCGACCCAAACCCTTTTACCCCACGCCCCCCAAATTTCCAGGGAAACCTTTTTACAGGTTGTGGGGGGGGGTTTCCCCAGGAAAAAGGGGGGTGAGAGGTTGATTTTTTTAACTAGTAATACCAAAGGAAAAAAATTTTTTGGAATAAACGGAGTTAAAACCCATAGGTTTTTTTGGGGGGGGTTTTTTTGGGCCCTTTTGAGGTTGGGGAATGGGGGAAAAAGTTTTAGTGAATAAAAAAGTTGTGGGGGAAATTAGGAAGGGGCCAAAAGATCCAACAAGAAAACAACGATAAAAAAAAAAAACGTTACTAAAAAAAGGTTACCCCCCAAAAATTTACCACAAAAAACTTAATAAAAATTTTACCAAAAAAATTTTAATTAAACATAAAAATTTTAAAAATAAAAATATTTTAAAAAATTTTGGGGCCATTTTGGGGGGGAAAATTATGGGGTTTTTGGTTTTTGGGGGTGGCCCGGGGTTTGGGTTGGGGGGAAAACCTTTTCCTTTTTTAATTTTTAAAGGGGGGCTTTAAAACTGCTGACCTCGGGAAGTTGTGAAGGGGTATGGATGAACATTGGAACTACGGACCCCGGGGGGGGACTTTCGACTCGGGGGAAGTGGTGAGGGTGTTGGATAAACACTTGGGGCCCGGACCGGGTTGGGACTGCTGATCTTGGGGGGGGGAAAAGTTTGGGATCAAAAATACGAAAAGAGTGTCCAGGGCTTTAGAGGAAGGGAAAAAAATCCGGGGGCCACGGTGATTCCTGGACTCAGAACCGGGGAAGGTAGGGTAGAAAAGGATAGGGAAATGGGGGAAGGGGGGAATATCTGAGGGGGCACAGATAGACCCCGGGGCACTAACCTAGGGAAAGGAGGGTAGTATAGGACAGGAAATGAGGAAAGGGGGAAAAATGAGGGGACACAGATGGCTCCTGGGCAATTAACCTGGGGAAGGGGAGGTAGTATGGACAGGAAATGGGGAAGGGAGAATAATTTAGGGGGCACGATGGCTCCTGGACACATGAACCTAGGGAAGGGTAGGTTAGTATAGGACAAAGAAAGGAAGGGGAATATCTGAGGGGAACAGATGGACCCCTGGACACATTAACTGGGGAAGGTATAGGACGGGGAAGGGGAAGGGAGAATTTTGGGGGGACACAGATGGACCCCGGGACACTAAACCCGGGGGAAAGGTAGGATAAAAGGGGCAGGAAGTGGGGAAAGGGGAGAATATTGGGGGGCACGTGGATCCTGGCCATAAACCTGGGGAAGGTGGGATGTTTGGACAGGAAGGGGGGAAGGGGAAATCTGAAGGCACAGATGGACTCCGGGACGCTGAACCGGGGAAGGGAGGAAAAATTGGAAGAAGTGGGGAAAGGGAGAATACTGGGGGGAAAAGATGGACCCTGGACACAGAACCTGGGGAAAGGTAGGATAGAATAGGACAGGAAGTGGGGAGGGAAAAATAACTGAGGGGACACAGATGGCCCCTGGACACATGAACCGGGGGAAACTTAGATGCAAGTCAATGAGGAGGGGACACAGACGGACACATGAACCTGGGAAAGCTCAAAAACGGCCTCCACGTGACAAAATAATAAGAATAATATTAATGTAATAATTTATAATGTGAGATCGACCCCGTGGAACGTTTCCTTAACCTGCTGTTCCTGTTCCTTAGCAAAAAGTAGGTACCTGGGGTTCTATTCGTATGTAGTAAGTCAGCTAGGTCTGTACTTGTGGAAAAAAAAGAGAAATTATTCTAAAAACTTTTCAGAGATTCATAAGGGAAGCTTCCCCGTTTTCAAACTTAAGTGACATTTCACACGTTATCACAGACTCACACACCTCAGTGACATCACTATATAAACTCAGGACTCACCTTTTGTTACTAAGACCATGACATCCTCAGTTATTTAAGACTCATTGACATAACTCATATTTTGAGATCAGGACATCGTTTTGTAAAAATTCGAAAAGTGATTTCTGTTAGGAAAATGATCCCCCCGATTTCCAAGTGTTTTACTATTTTTCTATTGAGACAATTTGTTTTCCACGTCTAAACTTAATGGGTAAAACTTAATGGGAATATCCTGTCCCTAAGATGCATCAACCATTACGTTTGACGCCGTTCAGAAGGGAAGACTAATTTATTTAAAGTAAAAGCACTTTAAAGGATTTTTTCAGGAAATCCTGATAGAGTAACTGGTAGGGACCGTAAAGGGGACGCCATGATGGCTGGGTCGGAAAAACCCAGAACAAAATTTTGCCCCTTGCAGTGATCAAACTTTTAATTTTTTTATGCCCAGTGTGGGCCCTTTTATCCCGGTGTAAAACATATATCGAAAATATTGTGATGGATTGGTACGAGAATTACACCCAAATAACTCATCTGAATAAGGATAAAATACAACACTTTACCCCTGATGATCCAAATTTACCCCCCAACTTTTCCCACCTTCTTTTAACGTTTGTTTTTTTTTTGTCTTGGGAGGGAGAGTTTTCATATTTTATTTTGTCATACATTTTATTGTGTAATATGTTTCATTATGTAATAAGCTATTTAAAAACATGGAGAAAATATACCCGACACGATGGAAAAGTTACTCACATGCATATAATGCGATTTATTGACAACGTTTCGCCCACTGTTGCCCGTCTTACACCCTCGTCTCCCTTTTTAGCTAAATTGGAAATGAACGTCCTTGTATTTAACTTGTTTGTACAATTTTTTTGTATTGACAAATATGTATTTTATCTGGCTGTATATGGTAGTTATTATGTGTCTGTTTTTGAAAGGCGAAATATATAATAATCCAATCAGCAAAAGTATGGCTAACATAGTTTTTTGCTGTTGTTACCCCCCCATCCCCTGTATATTGGTTAGGTTTTGCCCGTGAGGCCCCCTGACCTACCCAACGTCCAAGCAGGGTAAAGTTTGTTTCTATAATGATACTGGTCTCTGTGTTACTGTACTGGTCTTCTGTGTTACAGTACTGGTCTTCTGTGTTACTGTACTGGTCTTCTGTGTTACAGTTACTGGTCTTCTGGTTACTGTACTGGTCTTCTGTGTTACTGTACTGGTCTTCTGTGTTACTGTACTGGTCTTCTGTGTTACTGTACTGGTCTTCTGTGTTACTGTACTGGTCTTCTGTGTTACTGTACTGGTCTTCTGTGTTACTGCACTGGTCTTCTGTGTTACTGTACTGGTCTTCTGTGTTACTGTACTGGTCTTCTGTGTTACTGTACTGGTCCTTCTGTGTTTACAGTACTGGTCTTCTGTGTTACTGTACTGGTCTTCTGTGTTACTGTACTGGTTCTTCTGTGTTACTGTACTGGTCTTCTGTGTTACTGTACTGGTCTTCTGTGTTACTGTACTGGTCTTCTGTGTTACTGTACTGGTCTTTTGTGTTACAGTACTGGTCTTCTGTGTTACTGTACTGGTCTTTTGTGTTACTGTACTGGTCTTCTGTGTTACTGTATTGGTCTTCTGTGTTACTGTTCTGGTCTTCTGTGTTACTGTACTGGTCTTCTTTTTACAGTACTGGTCTTCTGTGTTTTCAGTACTGGTTTCTGTGTTACTGTACTGGTCTTCTGTGTTACTGTACTGGTCTTTCCCGGTTACTGTACTGGTCTTCTGTGTTACTGTACTGGTTTTTCTGTGTTACTGTTCTGGTCTTCTGTGTTACTGTATGGTCTTCTGTGTTACTGTACTGGTCTTCTGTGTTACTGTACTGGTCTTCTGTGTTACTGTCGGTCTTCTGTGTTACTGTACTGGTCTTCTGTGTTACTGTACTGGTCTTCTGGGGTTACTGTACTGGTCTTCTGTGTTACTGCACTGGCTTCTGTGTTACTGTTCTGGTCTTTGTGTTACTGCACTGGTCTTCTGTGTTACTGTACTGGGTCTTCTGTGTTTCTGTATTGGGCTTCCGTGTTACTGTACTGGTCTTTTTGTGTTACTGCACTGGTCTTCTGTGTTACTGTATGGTCTTCTGTGTTATGTACTGGTCTTCTGTGTTACTTGGGACTGGGCTTCTGTGTTACTGTTCTGGTCTTTTGTTTTCTGCACTGGTTCTTCTGTGTTACTTTTTCTGGTCTTGTGTACTGCACTGGTTTTCTGTGTTACTGTTTCTGTCTTGTGTTACTGTACTGGTCTTCTGTGTTACTGTTCTGGGCTTGTGTTACTGCACTGGTCTTCTGTGTTACTTTTTTGGTTTTTTGTGTTACTGACTGGGCTTTTTTTT
>NC_069472.1:244395-266147 GCF_026875155.1 Cherax quadricarinatus | reverse complement strand
TATATACACTGTTAACAACTTAGGGTATATCATTATATACAAAAACTCTAGTGGTATATACACTGATATACACAACTCTAAGGGTATATACACTGATATACACAACTCTAAGGGTATATACACAACTCTAAGGGTATATACACAACTCTAAGGGTAATACACAACTCTAAGGGTATATACACTGATATACACAACTCTAAGGGTATATACACAACTCTAAGGGTATATACACTGATATACACAACTCTAAGGGTATATACACAACTCTAAGGGTATATACACAACTCTAAGGGTATATACACAACTCTAAGGGTATATACACTGATATACACAACTCTAAGGGTATATACACCAACTCTAAGGGTATATACACTGATATACACAACTCTAAGGGTATATACACAACTCTAAGGGTTATATACACCAACTCTAAGGGTATATACACAACTCTAAGGGTATATACACAACTCTAAGGGTATATACACTGATATACACAACTCTAAGGGTATATACACAACTCTAAGGGTATATACACAACTCTAAGGGTATATACACAACTCTAAGGGTATATACACAACTCTAAGGGTATATACACAACTCTAAGGGTATATACACAACTCTAAGGGTATATACACTGATATACACAACTCTAAGGGTATATACACAACTCTAAGGGTATATACACTGATATACACAACTCTAAGGGTATATACACAACTCTAAGGGTATATACACAACTCTAAGGGTATATACACAACTCTAAGGGTATATACACTGATATACACAACTCTAAGGGTATATACACAACTCTAAGGGTATATACACAACTCTAAGGGTATATACACAACTCTAAGGGTATATACACAACTCTAAGGGTATATACACAACTCTAAGGGTATATACACAACTCTAAGGGTATATACACAACTCTAAGGGTATATACACAACTCTAAGGGTATATACACAACTCTAAGGGTATATACACTGATATACACAACTCTAAGGATATATACACTGTGATGAAGTATTTTTCATACCTTTATCTTGTATATTTTTTGTAAAATCTGGAAAATAAGAATATCAGGTTTTAAAAAATCCACAACATATTTACTCGCGTCATATATTTCACACGTTGCTTAATTGTACACACAGTTTTAACATAGCGCTTGTGTTAAACGTTAACACACCTGTGTTAAACGTTAACACGCCTGTGTTAAACGTTAACACACCTGGTGTTAAACGTTAACACGCCTGTGTTAAACGTTAACACGCCTGTGTTAAACGTTAACACACCTGTGTTAAACGTTAACACACCTGTGTTAAACGTTAACACACCTGTGTTAAACGTTAACACGCCTGTGTTAAACGTTAACACACCTGTGTTAAACGTTAACACGCCTGTGTTAAACGTTAACACACTTGTGTTAAACGTTAACACGCCTGTCTTAGACACTAACATCACCATGGAATAAAGCGCCGTCGGCTGTTTTGGGTCCAGGCTAACGATACATGGTTCTGAATAGCAAATCACTTCATAAGCCATAAGCCATCAGAGCTCTTAAACTAACCCAACTACGCACGGAACGGACAGGATGGAACCCAGACTAAGCCGGAGCTCTTGTTAATAAGTTTAGGACTGACTTGCAATGGGTTCGACTCCCGTCCATTCCGTGTTTTGTTTACAGTTTTCTTTTTTTATGGTTTTGGGATGTAATAGCATCTATTACCTGAGCGAAATCTCCACATTAACTTAGGTACTAAAAGCGCTGGTCTAAAATTAATCTCCAGGTGTCCCCTAGCCTCCCTATCCAACCAGATAGCTATAACTTTTAAAGGGGTGGACGGGTAAGCCAGCGGAAGGCCGGCGGGTTATCATATGACTAAGACCCACGTCGGGAAACACTTATCCTGTTTCCTGACAAACCTTACCTAACCTCAGCAGACAGTTACCCCTAATCCACCTCATCACAGAAATTCTGGCGCCGTCCTCCCCGCCCAGTTTGTATTGAGAGGTCAATTATATTGAGAGGTCAGTTTTATTGAGAGGTCAATTATATTGAGACGTCAGTTATATTGAGAGGTCAATTATATTGAGAGGTCAATTATATTGAGACGTCAGTTATATTGAGAGGTCAATTATATTGAGAGGTCAATTATATGAAATGTAAAATGTGTGGACACACATATATTGGAACGTATCTGAGTGGTCTAACATTTGACATGTCAGAGACACGTTCAGACAAATCCAACTCAATATCACTTCAGTCTTAGCAAAACAATGATGAGATAGCTGATATCTTAAGATGGTATCTATATTCTTCACCGATAAGAAAGTAATTTTATTTATATACAGGTACACATAAGTACAATTATCATACATAGTGTAAATTACCTAGGATAATCCCCCCAAAAAGTCAGTGGTAATCTATGATACGTGATTTTTTTAAGACGAAATGCACAGAATGACTGCAATATCATAATTATGTAACTACGCTTGGTGGAGTCTGACACAGACCCATTATGGCCTCTGTAATCCTGTTATTTTGTTATGGCGTTCACAGCATGTGCTGCTGCGGGTACACAACAAATTTGACGCTCAGGCGGTACAAAGTAAGAATGATGGTTGATGTGACAGTGATATCAGCTGATTGTGTTACTCATGTTACTGTGTCGGTGATGCTTCCTCTGTCACTGTAGAGTTGTTAAATTAGACACATGTGCAACTCTTGGGTATCTTTATTGAGGAAACGTTTCGCCACACAGTGGCTTCATCAGTCTATTCAAGATTGATGGACTGACCACATCGACTCAAGGTTGAGGGACTGATTACCTCATTCTCCTCCTGTTCTTCAAGTTTCTCCTATGTATGGACTGATGAAGCCACTGTGTGGCGAAACGTTTCCTCAATAAAGATACCCAAGAGTTGCACATGTGTCTAATTTAACAACATGTCGGTTCTTTGAACCATTCATCTACAACAGTGTAGAGTTGGTGGTGGCGGTGGTTGTTCCACCTGCTGTCGTAGTTGTCGTGCTGGGATCGGCGGAGGCAGTGGTGGTTGTTCCACCTGCTGTCGTAGTTGTCGTGCTGGGATCGGCGGAGGCAGTGGTGGTTGTTCCACCTGCTGTCGTAGTTGTCGTGCTGGGATCGCGGCAGGCAGTGGTGGTTGTTCCACCTGCTGTCGTAGTTGTGCTGGGATCGGCGGAGGCAGTGGTGGTTGTTCCACCTGCTGTCGTAGTTGTGCTGGGATCGGCGGAGGCAGTGGTGGTTGTAATGTTAGAGGAGGTAGTGGTGTCAGGGGAGAAAGTGGTGTCAGGGGAGAAAGTGGTGTCAGGGGAGAAAGTGGTGTCAGGGGAGAAAGTGGTGTTAGGGGAGATAGTGGTGTCATGGGAGATAGTGGTGTCAGGGGAGATAGTGGTATCATGAGAGATAGTGGTGTCAGGGGAGAAAGTGGTGTCAGGGGAGAAAGTGGTGTCAGGGGAGATAGTGGTGTCAGGGGAGAAAGTGGTGTCAGGGGAGATAGTGATGTCATGAGAAATAGTGGTGTCAGTAGTGTCAGTAGAAATAGTGGTGTCAGGAGTGTCAGTGGAGGTAGTGGTGGTAGTAGTGGTAGCAGGGGCGAGAGTGGTGGTAGAAGAGACGTGTTCCTCTGGACACAGCAGCAACTCCTCTCTCAGTTCCTCCACTGTAAGGAAATCAAAAATCAGTTTAAGGAACGCTAACATGTGAGTGGTGAGGATGGAGGTAATGGTGAAGATGATGATAATGATGATTCCCCATCATCATGATAAGTGACATTATCATTATGCAATTAAAGAAGAATTAACCAAAAAAAAGGCAGCACCCAAGATAGCACTCAATGGTAGTATCTTAGTTTACTTAAAAAGTTGGGCTCGCAAATCTACTGCGTTATGTTCTCTCGCCATGTAGGACAATCACCCCAGGTGTACTTCTTAAGTACTTTTGCAATTCAGAATAATCACCCCGGGTAGACTGCCTTATGTACTCTTGCTATGCAAAACAATCACCCCAGGAATACTAATTTACGTACTCTTGCCATACAGAACAACCACCCCAGGTCTGACGTACTCTTGCTATGCAGATCACCCCAGGAATGCTGTCTTACATACTCTTGCCATGCAGAACAATCACCCCAGGTAGACTGCCTTACGTACTCTTGCCATGTAGAAAACAATCACCCAGGTAGACTGCCTTACGTACTCTTGCCCATGCAGAATAATCACCCCAGGTAGACTGCCTTACGTACTCTTGCCATGCAGAACAATCACCCCAGGTAGACTGCCTTACGTACTCTTGCCATGCAGAACAATCACCCCAGGTAGACTGCCTTACGTACTCTTGCCATGCAGAACAATCACCCCAGGTAGACTGCCTTACGTACTCTTGCCATGCAGAACAATCACCCCGATGAGGAAGCCGATCAGAGTGATAATCAGAGCTGTGATCAGCAAAAGCAGCCTCTGCTCCAACTTGGTTCGCGTGCGCCACAGGTTGGCCAGACAGCTAACTCTGTAAACAACTCTCCATTAGTTCTTATATAGTACACCGAACACTGCCTGCTACTTTCTCCCCTGTTACATCCTCCCTTGTTTCATCCTTCCCTGTTTCATCCTCCCATATTTTACCCTCCCCTGTCTGTTTCATCCTCGTCTGTCAGTTTCATTCTCCCCTGTCAGTTTCATTCTCCCCTGTCAGTTTGATTCTTCCCTGTCAGTTTCATTCTCCCCTGTCAGGTTCATTCTCCCCTGTCAGGTTCATTCTCCCCTGTCAGGTTCATTCTCCCCTGTCAGGTTCATTCTCCGCTGTCAGGTTCATTCTCCCCTGTCAGGTTCATTCTCCCCTGTCAGGTTCATTCTCCCCTGTCAGATTCATTCTCCCCTGTCAGGTTCATTCTCCCCTGTCAGGTTCATTCTCCCCTGTCAGGTTCATTCTCCCCTGTCAGATTCATTCTCCCCTGTCAGGTTCATTCTCCCCTGTCAGGTTCATTCTCCGCTGTCAGGTTCATTCTCCGCTGTCAGTTTCATTCTCCCCTGTCAGGTTCATTCTCCCTGTCAGGTTCATCCCCCCTTTGTCAGGTTTCATTTCCCCCCTGTCAGGTTCATTCTCCGCTGTCAGGTTCATTCCCCCCTGTCAGTTTCATTCTCCCCGTCAGGTTCATTCTCCCCTGTCAGTTTCTTTTCTCCCCTGTCAGGTTCATTCTCCCCTGTCAGGTTCATTCTCCCCTGTCAGGTTCATTCTCCCCTGTCAGGTTCATTCTCCGCTGTCAGGTTCATTCTCCCATGTCTGTCTCATCCTCCCGTCTGTCTCATTCTCCCTTCCCGGCTCATCCTCCCCTGTCTGTCTCATCCTCCCCTGTCTGTCTCATCCTCCCTGTCTGTCTCATCCTCCCCTGTCTGTCTCATCCTCCCTGTCTGTCTCATCCTCCCTGTCTGTCTCATCCTCCCTGTCTGTTCATCCTCCCTGTCTGTCTCACCCTCCCCTGTCTGCCCTCATCCTCCCTGTCTGTCTCATCCTCCTGTCTGTCTCATCCTCCACTGTCGGGTCTCACCCTCCTCTGTCTGTCTCATTCCCCCTGTCTGTCTCATCCTCCTCTGTCTGTCTCAACCTCCCCTGTCTCATCCTCCTCTGTCTGTCTCATTCTCCCCTACCTGTCTCATCCTCCCCGTCTGTCTCATTCTACCATGTCTGTCTTTTCCTCCCGTCTGTCTCATTCTCCCCTACCTGTCTCATCCTCCCCTGTCTGTCTCATCCTCCCCTGTCTGTCTCATCCTCCCTGTCTGTCTCATCCTCCCCTGTCTGTCTCATCCTCCCCTGTCTGTCTCATCCTCCCTGTCTGTCTCATCCTCCCCTGTCTGTCTCATCCTCCTCTGTCTGTCTCATTCTCCCCTGTCTGTCTCATCCTCCTCTGTCTGTCTCAACCTCCCCTGTCTCATCCTCCTCTGTCTGTCTCATTCTCCCCTGTCTGTCTCATCCTCCTCTGTCTGTCTCATTCTCCCCTGTCTGTCTCATCCTCCCCTGTCTCATCCTCCTCTGTCTGTCTCATTCTCCCCTGTCTGTCTCATCCTCCCCTGTCTCATCCTCCTCTGTCTGTCTCATCCTCGCCTCTCACTTGTTGCCGGTGAGCAGTTCTGTCTCATCGCTGATCTCCATTCTCATCATAATTGTAGACGTGATGAGTTAGACAGTGATGGTAGACGAAATTCAGGCAGTGATGGTAGACGTAAGCTAGACAGTGATGGTAGACGTAAGTTAGACAGTGATGGTAGACGAAATTCAGACAGTGATGGTAGACGTAAGTTAGACAGTGATGGTAGACGTAAGTTAGTGATGGTAGACGTAAGTTAGACAGTCTAAACTTTTATCACTATTACTATTGTTTTTATCACTGTTACTATGATTTTTTTTATCACTGTCACTACTGTTTTGCACTGCCACCGCTGCTGTTCCGCTCTCACTGATATTTTTCCCACGGTCGTCAATGTTTTCCCACGGTCACTGTCTTACTTCCTCCCACTGTACACTTCACGTCCAGCAAGTTACCAGCAACTTGTGACTCTTGATACCTCTCTTCACAAATTAAATCGACCAGTCAATTCTTCTGACCTGTCAAGGTTAGTCACAGCTGCCTTTCACTTGCTTTCGTGTTCCATTCTTCAATTCTCTATTTTCACCACTTACGAACACTTCTTGCCTCACTTTCAGGCCATTTTTGTTTTCGTGTCAGTGCCTCAAGGTTCCTCTGGCATCTGAAAAGGAAAAGAATTATTATTCTTAAATTATTATTGATGGTTTGTTCGTCAGTTGATGAATGATGTCGGTCATGATGTATCATACTTACATGTTGCTGAACATCAGACATGTGCAACACATGCAACACTTACCTAAGTGTTGCATGTGTGTTTTATTTGCTAATTTATGTATTATACTATATAACAATTATTATTATTATTATTGAAGATTGAGACACTTATGCAGCATATGGGAATCTTTATTCAGGAAACGTTTCGCCACACAGTGGCTTCATCAGTCCAATACAAAGAGGAAGGCGTAAGGAGAGGAGGAGTATGAGGTAATCAGTCCCTCAGCCTGGAGTCGATGTGTTCAGTCTTACGTCTACGGCCCTATGCTGTACATTCTACAAGATTGATGGACTGAACACATCGACTCCAGGCTGAGGGACTGATTAAACCTCATTCTCCTCTCTCCTTACGCCTTCCTCTTTGTATTGGACTGATGAAGCCACTGTGTGGCGAAACGTTTCCTGAATAAAGATTCCCATATGCTGCATAAGTGTCTCAATCTTCAACTTGTCGGTTTTTCAAACCATTCATCACACATTATTATTATTATTATTATTATTATTATTATTATTATTATTATTATTTTATTTTATTTTTTTATTATTATTATTATTTTATTATTATTATATTATTATTATTATTTTTTATTATTATTATTATTATTATTATTTATTATTTATTATTATTATTTTTATTATTTTTTATTATTTTTATATTATTATTATTTTTTTATTATTATTTTATTATTATTATTATTATTATTTTTTTATTATTATTTTTTAATATTAATATAATTATATTCATTAGGAAGTGATTATCCCATCTGGGTCACATATTCCCTGAAGAATGAGAGGTAATCTGGTTTGATCTGAGGAAGGGGAGGAAAGTTTCCATTACTTGAATTAGCCACCCCGTTAATATGGAAGACTTGCCACCCCCTTCCCCCCTTACATCTCACCCATCCTGGAGATCGAACCCAGGACCTCTGGGCTGTGATCAGAATGCTCTTGTGCTGAGCCGCAGGTCACCTTGCTGACCCAAGACAGAGACAGTAGTATCTGACCTCCAATGTTTCATCTGTTTTTTCATTACATTCCACTGATGAATTCTCGCTCACATCACTCTCATTTCAACCCAACAGGTCCAATCCATCTTTCACATCCTCCTGCGCATCTGTACGTCATAATTATCTCTCTCAGATACTTCGAGAAGACTTTCATTTTATCAGTAACCTCCGAGGGTTTTCACCGCAGGATAAACCAAGGACGCCAAGCAGTGTGGTTTATGTTTCCCAGGGTCTTCAGTAGCTCCTTCCACCCAGGATGTCACCCACAGCAGGCGACTAACTAACTTCTGGGTGTTTGTGTGCTGCTAGGTAACTAACTCCAGCAGCAGACATCTGGAGACTCGCCCATGTCTCGCCTCCAGCTCAGGGTTCGAGCCCTGGTCCTTTTGGTTGTAAGTTAAACAACAGCCACGTGCGTGTAAATACGTTCGTCGTGACCATACCTAGGTGCTCCCTGCTCGTGGTGACCACACTTAGGTGTTCCCTGCTCGTGGTGGTGAACATACCTAGGTGCTCCCTGCTCGTGGTGACCATACCTAGGTGCTCCCTGCTCGTGGTGGTGACCATACCTAGGTGCTCCCTGCTCGTTGTGGACCTTTCCTAGGTGCTCCCCGTCGTGGTTGGGTGACCCCTACCTAGGTGCTCCCTGCTCGTGGTGGACCATACCTAGGTGCTCCCTTCTCGTGGTGATGACCATACCTAGGTGCTCCCTGCTCGTGGTGGTGACCATACCTAGGTGCTCCCTGCTCGCGGTGGTGACCATACCTAGGTGCTCCCTGCACGTGGTCGTGACCATACCTAGGTGCTCCCAGCTCGTGGTGGTGACCATACATAGGTGCTCCCTGCTCGTGGTGACCATACCTAGGTGCTCCCTGTCCTTGGTGACCATACCTAGGTGCTCCCTCTTCGTGGTGACCATACCAATTTGCTCCCTGTTCGTTGTGACCATACCTAGGTACTCCCTGCTAGTGGTGGTGACCACACCTAGGTGCTACCTGCTCGTTGTGGTGACCATACCTATTTGCTCCCTGCTCATGGTGACCATACCTAGGTGCTCCCTGCTCTTGGTGACCATACCTAGGTGCTCCCTCTTCGTGGTGACCATACCTAGGTGCTCCCTCTTCGTGGTGACCATACCTAGGTGCTCCCTGCTCGTGGTCGTGACCATACCTAGGTGCTCCCTGCTCGTGGTGGTGACCATACCTAGGTGCTCCCTGCTCGTGGTGACCATACCTAGGTGCTCCCTGCTCGTGGTGACCATACTTAGGTGCTCCCCGCTCGTTGTGTTGACCATACATAGGTGCTCCCTCCTCGTGGTGACCATACCTAGGTGCTCCCTGCTCGTGGTGACCATACCTAGGTGGTCCCTGCCCGTTGTGGTGACCATACCTATTTGCTCCCTGCTCGTGGTGACCATACCTAGGTGCTCCCTGCTCGTGGTGACCATACCTAGGTGCTCCATGCTCGTGGTGACCATACCTAGGTGTTCCCTGCTCGTGGTGACCATACCTAGGTGCTCCCTGCTCGTGGTGGTGACCATACCTAGGTGCTCCCTGCTCGTTGTGACCATACCTAGGTGCTCCCTGCTCGTGGTTGTGACCATACCTAGGTACTCCCTGCTGGTGGTGACCATACCTAGGTACTCCCTGCTCGTGGTGACCATACCTAGGTGCTCCATGCTCGTGGTGGTGACCACACCTAGGTGCTCCCTGCTCGTGGTGGTGATCATACCTAGGTGGTCCCTGCTAGTGGTGACCATACCTAGGTGCTCCCTGCTCGTGGTGGTGACCATACCTAGGTGCTCCCTGCTCGTAGTTGTGACCATACCTAGGTGCTCCCTGCTCGTGGTGGTGACCATACCTAGGTGCTCCCTGCTCGTGGTGGTACCATACCTAGGTGCTCCCTGCTCGTGGTGGTGACCATACCTAGGTGCTCCCTGCTCGTGGTGGTGACCATCCCTAGGTGCTCCCTGCTCGTGGTGGTGGCCATACATAGGTGCTCCCTGCTCGTGGTCGTGACCATACCTAGGTGCTCCCTGCACGTGGTGGTGTCCATACCTAGCTGCTCCCTGCTCGTGGTTGTGACCATACCTAGGTGCTCCCTGCTCGTGGTGGTTGACCATACATAGGTGTCCTGCTTCTGGTGGTGACCATACCTAGGTGCTCCCTGCTCGTGGTGGTGACCATACCTAGGTGCTCCCTGCTCGTGGTGACCATACCTAGGTACTCCCTGTTCGTTGTGACCATACCTAGGTACTCCCTGCTAGTGGTGGTGGACCACCACCTAGCGTGCTACTGTCGTTGTGGTGACCAACCTAGGTGTCTCCTGGTCGTTGTGGTGACCATAACCTAGGTGCTCCTGCTCGTGGGGAGTGACCATACCGTAGGGGCTTCCTGGTCGTTGTGGTACCATACCTAGGTGTCCGCTGCTCGGTGGTGACCATACCTAGGTGTCCCTGCTCGTGGTGTGGTGACCATACCTGGTGCTCCGTGCTCGTGGTGACCATACCTAGGTGTTCCTTGCGTCGTTGGTAACCATACTAGGAGTGCCCTGCCGTCGGATGCAGACCTAGGTGCTCCCTTGTGTCGTGGTGATCACCAGGGCTCCCTGTGCGGTGGTAAAACCCCCCTACCTAGTGGCTCCCTGCTCGTGTGACACACCTAGGTGCTCCCGTTGTGGTGATACACCTAGGTGCTCCCTGCTCGTGGTGATCACACGTAGGGCTCCTGTGCTCCTGGTGACCCACGCTAGGTGTCCCTGCTCGAGGTGACCATACGCTAGTGTCCTGCTCGTGGTTACGCACCTAGCGTGCTCCGCTGCTCGTGGTGACCACACTTGGGGCTCCGACTGCTCGTGGTGACCATTACCGGTGCATCTGCTGTTGGTGGGACCACACCCTAGGTGCTTCCTGCTCGTTGGTGGTGACCACACCTCAGGTGTCCTGCTCGGGTGGTGACCCACAACTATGGTCGCTCCTCGCTCGTGGTGGTGACCAAACCTAGGTGCTCCCTGGCTCTCTCGTGTGGTGACCACACCTAGGTGCTTCCTGCTCGTGTGGTGACCACACCTAGGGCTCCTGCTCGTGGTGGTGACCACACTAGGTGCTCCCTGCTCGTGGGGTGGGTGGGACCACACTAGGTGCTCCTGCTCGTGGTGATGCACACTAGGTGGCTCCTGCTGGGTAACTATACCTAGGTGCTCCTTGCTGGTGACCACACCTAGGTGCTCCGTGCTCGTGGGTGATCACACCTAGGTGGCTCCCTGCTCGTGGTTGATTCACACGTAGGTGCTCCGCTCCTGGTGACCACACCTAGGTGCTCCTGCTCGAGGGACATACCTGGTGCTCCTGTCGTGGTTCCCGCACCTAGGTGCTCCCGTTGCTCGTGGTGGACCCACCTAGATCGCTCCCTGCTCGTGGTGACCATACTAGGTGCTTCTGTCGTGTGGTGACCACACCTGGTGCTCCCTGCTGTGGTGGTGACCACACTGTGCTCCCTGCTCGTGGTGGTGACCAACCTAGGTGCTCCCTGCTCGTGCTGGGGTGGTGACCACACTAGGTGCTCCCTGCTCGTGCGTCACACATCCAGTTGTCAACCAAAAATTTATGGGTCTCTTAAAAACTGATAACATTCTGGGCATATGAATAGACTACACGATTTCCTTCATAGATACAAATCTATATATCAATATTATATATATATTATCTCTGTAGTATTAGTTATAGGTATATATAGTATATATATGTATATGATATATATTTATTATTAGCACACTGGCCGATTCCGCACAAAGGGAGGTGGCCTGAAAAAGAAAAACTTTTCACCATCATTCACTCCCTCACTGTCTTGCAGAAGGGTGCTTTACACTTACAGGTTTTCAAACTGCGCAACAGACACCCTCCTGTCAGCGTGCAGGCACAGTACTTCCCATCTCAGGATCAAGTGCCCGGCCATGCCTCGGTTGTCCCTGAATCCGCCTTCGAATAAATGTTTACTTTGCTCACACTCCCCGCACGTCAAGAGCGAATAAAACCAGAATTGTCTCCATCCAGCTCCTATCTGACACGCTCACGCATGCCTGCTAGTGAAGTCCAAGCCCCTGCACACAAACTCTTTACCCCTCCGTCCACCTTCCTCGGGGCCGATTCCCTACCGCCTTTCCTTTCCACACCTACAGACTGATACACTCTTGACGATATTCTGGTGGTTCGCTCCATTCACTCTCCTGTCCGAACCCCTCGTGTCATCCCTCTCTGGACAAACAATTTTGGTAATCCCGCACCTCCTCCTAACTTCCAAACTACGAATACTCGCAAGATATTCAGACCACTCGATTGCCCTCAGACCTGTACATCGTGCCTCCAGCCTACTCCTCGCAGCAACATTCATCACCCAATGCTTCACACCCATAATTAAGAGCGTTGGTAAAAGTTACTCTCATACAGTTCCCCTCTTTGCCTCCAAGGCAAGTTCTCTGTCTCACGACTGCCTAAAGTTGCACCGCCACTCACTCTTTTTCCCTCATCAATTCTATGATTCACCTCATCTTTCATAGACCCATCCGCTGACACGTCCACTCCCAAATATCTGAATACGTTCACCTCCTCCATCCTCTGTCTCCCTCCAATCTGATATTCAATCTTCATCACCTAATTTTTTGTTGCCTCGATAACCCTTACTCTTTCGCTGTATTCACTTTAATTTGTTCTTTTGCACCACCCTACAAATCATCCACCAATCTCAGCAGTTCTCTTAGACTTCCCAAGAAGCCGAGTGTCATCAGCAAAGAGCAGCTGTGACAAAACTTCCCACCCTTTGTGTGATTCTATATCTTTTAATCCAGCCTCTCGCGCAAGACCCTCGCATGTTACTTCTCTTACAACCCCATCTATGAAATTATGAAACAACCACGATGACATCAACATCCATTGTCTAGCTACCTTTTACTGGGAAAAAATTTCCTTCTTTTCTACATACTTAACTTGACGCCTTTCCACTATCCTCGTTAAAAATCTTCACGCTTTCATAACCTACCTCCTTACACCATACACTTGCAACATTCTGCCACATTGCCCCCTATCCCCTCCCTGTCATACGCCTTTTCCCCATCCATAACTGCCCAAAGACCTCTTGAGCCTTATTCTAAATACTGTTCAGCTTATATGTTTCACTGTAAACACCTGGTCCAGCACACCCCCCTACCTTCCTAAGCTCCTTGTTAGTCTGCTATCCTATTCTCCGTCTGCCCTACTCTATTCTTTCATTTAAAACTCTACCATACACGTTACCCGGGTACACTCAACGACTTATCCCCCTATTAATTTTTGACCACTCTCTTTTATCCCCTTTGCCTTTATACAAAGGAAACATGCATGCTCTCTGCCAATCCCTAGGTACCTTACCCTCTTCCAGTACATTTATTAAATAATTGCCAACCAACCACGAAAATATATCGCCCCCTGCTGTTAAACATTTCTATCTTTATCCCATCAATCCCGGCTGCCCTTACCCCCTTTCATTTGACCTACTGCCTCACGACTTCCCCACACTCACCACTGCTCTTCCTCACTCGCTACGAAGAGTTATTCCTCCTTGCTATACACGAAATCACAGCTTCCTATCTTCATCAACATTTAACAATTCCTCAAAATATTCACTCCATCTGTCCAATACCTCAACTCTCCATTTAATAAACTCTCTCTCGCTATTTTTAAACGAGACAAATCCATTTGTTCTCTAGCTTCCTTAACGTGTTAATCTCACTCCAAAACTTTTTCTTATTTTCAAAACATTTGTTAGATAAAACAGCCTCAACCCACTCTCTGTTGCTCTCTTTTTGTTCATTGCTTTCACCACTCTCTTAACCTCTCTCTTTTTCTCCATAACTTTCCTCCTAGCATCACTTTAACTTTGTATAAAGAACTTCTTCATATGCTAACTTTTTCTCCCTTACTACTCTCTTGTACATCATCATTCCCCAATCGCTCTGTGTCCTCCTGCACCCACTTCCTGTAGACCACGAAGACTTCTGCCTGCACACTCTAAGCACTACAGTTTTTAAAGCCTAACCCATTCCTCACTCGACCCCATTGCCTATGCTCTCATTAGCCCATCTATCCTCCAATAGCGTTTATAGTCTTAGCCTAACTGCCTCCTCTTTTAGATGTTATAACCTTACCTCGCTCTTCCCTGATGCTTCTATTCTCCTTGTGATCCCATCTACCTTTTACTCTCAGGGTACTACACCTAGAAAGTGATCTGTTGATAATGATCTGTGGCCCCTCGATAAAAACATGTACATCTGAAGTCTACTCAACAGTCTTTTATCTTACCAATACATAATCAGACAAACTACTGTCATTCGCCCTACATCTTATCGTGTATGATACTTATTTATACTCTTTTTCTTAAAATATGTGATTAGCCTGATAACTAAACCCCTGCTTTCTATACAAGTTCAATCAAAGGGCTGGCCAATTATCATTTACATACTGGCACCCCAAAGTTACCTAGCCACCACACTCTCTAAAAGTTTCTCCTACTCTTTAGCAGTTCAGGTCCCCTAACGCAATTTACTCTCTCATTTGGTTAAAAGGCTCCTATACATTCACTTAACTCCCCCAAAAAATTTTCCTCTCCCTTTTGCTTCCTCTCTTCCCCAGGGCTACACCTTAATGCCCACTTCCCCGCATCCAAACCCTTTATTTTAATCCACATAATTCCAAATTTACACATTATATTCTCTTTTCCCCTTTCCCAAAAACTGATCTTTTAACTTTAGCTCCCCCTTCCCTTTGCTCTAACTCTCTCAGATACCCCAATTTTAAATATTATTTCCCCCCCCACAAAAAACTCTCCTCCCCCCTTCAGTTTGTTCGCTTAGAGCCGGGAATCCAACTTTTTTCATTAAACATCAGCAATCATCTGTTTCTTTTCACCCGCACTACTCCACGCACTTTTAAAAACAACCCGTTTTTAAAGTTTTTCTTTTTCTCTTTTTTGAAAATGTAAAGGAAAAGGGGGTTTTACTACCCCCTTTGCCCCCGGCATTTTTTTGCCTCATACGACCGCATGGCTTACGGAGGAAAGTTTTTTTCCACTTCCCCAGGGCAATAAAAAGAAAAAAAAAGAAAAAGAGCTATTTAGATTAAGGAAAAAAACCTGAGTATTATATATATTATATATGCAGTGCGTTTTCTGTGAAGTGTGACCAAAGTTAAGTAGGGTCAAGATATCCCTGTTATCTAGCGTGTTTATGAGACAGAAAAAGAAAACCAGCAAACCTACCATCATGCAAAACAGTTACAGGGTTTTTTTTTCACAGTCATTGGGGAGGACGGTAGTATTCCCTGGGTGGTTGTGTCTCCCCCTATACCCACTATATATATATATTTATTAATGTGTATATATATGCGCAAAATAACAAGGGGCAAATTGTAACTCTAGGCCTTTTGTGTTGCAATCAACCACAGGACTTTTCAATGTTGTGAAATAAAGCAGGAAAATTTAAGAAGATTTGTTCGGGAACGAAAACAGTTTATTTTCCTTTAACCTGATTTAAAAGATTTTGCGTTTTTGTTTGGTGAGATTTATTATTATTTTTTTATTTTTTTTATTATTAATTATTATTATTTTTATTTTTTATTTTATTTTTTATTATTAAAGAAAAAGGCTATGTTAAGAATTAGCAATGGGGAGTTCATCATCATTATTTACTGAAGCCCTTTCGGCCAGCATGGGGGAAAACCCCGTCAAAAATAATAATTGTCCCTGTATTTCGGTTGTATTTTTTTACCATGTATTGGATAACAGCCCTAACATTATGGTATTAGTGCCCCGACCTTACCTCCACCATTACCATGGGGTTGGGATTCCCCTCCATTACCATGGTGTTGTTAAAACCCCATTACCTGGTGTTGGTATCTCACACCATTACCATGGTGTTGGTATTTCACACCTTTACCATGGTGTTGGATCTCACACCATTACCCATGGTGTTGGATCTACACATTACCATGGTGTTGGTATCTCACACCATTACCAGGGTGTTGTATCTCACAATTACCATGGTGTTGGTATCTCACCCCATTCCATGGTGTTGGTATCTCACACCTTACCATAGTTTGGTATCTCCACCTACCATGGGTTGGTATCTCACACCTTTCCCATGGTTTTGTTCTACACTATTACCAGGTGTTGGTATCTCACACCAATTACCATGGTTTTGGGTATCTAAACCCCATTACCAAAGGGTGGTTCCACACCATTACCATGGTGTTGGATCTCACACCATTCCCTGGTGTTGGTATTCACACCTTTCCCAGGGTTGGGTTTGGTATCTCACACCATTACCATGGTTTTGGTATCTCACACCTTCCCAGTTAATTAAGTAAGAAAATTTATTCAGGTTACACAAATACAGTTACATAAAATTATCATACATAGCAGATAGTGTAGAGAACCTGGAAAACCCCAAAAAAAGGACAGATGACTTATTTCCCATTGGGGTCCTTTTAACCCTTTTTATTATAATTAAGGTAATAATTCTATTATATTATTTATAAAGGGGATAACATGAGGGAGCAAACCTTATTTGGTAGTGGTTCGCCGTTTGTCCCGAGCGGGTCTTTCCCCGATGTGACCCGGTGTTAATTAGATGTTACATTGTTTAAACGAAGGTGTGGTTGTAGGACAGTTGACCCTCACCCAGGGGGAACTGGGGTTTTTCTCCACTGTGATACGTCTTCTAACCTCATGGCGTGCTCCCCCCAAGGAAGGGTTCCTGATGTTGGTGAGGGGCTCTTGTTTTGGGGAATTGGATCTGTGTCCAGTTCCCCCCAAATTAAACCTGAATGCCTTCCCATACCCCCCCGGGGCGGTATAATCCCCCGGGTTTTGGTTTTTTCCCCCCTTTATTGTAAAAATAATAATCAGGCGGCTTCGCCAAAATTTTGGGAGGTTCTGAACTCTCTCTACTTCCCTTGTACAGTCATTTGTTTTTGTGACCTGGTCAAGGATATGGTGGTCACCTCATCCCATCTACTCTCCTCACCACGATGAGTTGACTCATCTGGGATATAGTTTTAATTGTATCTTTGTTGATTTGCTTGTAGTTGCTTAGTGCACGGGTTCACAGTTGCTTGTGTTTACATGACGTGTTTACACGTTACACTGACAAGTTTACACTTTAACCTTACGTGTTTTCACTGACGTGTTTGGGGCTTTTAAGTCTGGCTAGTATATTTTGTTTTGTGATGACTGTGTGGCATCCACTCGTGCTTGGCTTGGAGTCAAATCTATTTCGTGATAATCTGAAAATCAAGATATAATTATTACCAGCTTTTTAGCGGAAGACTCGCATGATATATTTTCCCTGAGAGGTCTTTTCTCTCAGTATGTTACATGTGTGAATTTACATTATCCCTATTTTCGGCATTAGGAGTATTTTGTCTGGTGCGTGAAGCAGTTACCCATACCGTGCACGACTAGATTTAGATTTTGCCACCGAAGTGGCTTAGTTATTGTGCACACCACATCCATCAGTCGGACGGTTAGCGGCAAGAGCTATGGATACACAAAAGGCCTAGGAACTAGGCCCCAAGGGGGTTAACACGAATACATATGGATTTACATAATCTATTAGTTCACTTATCTGTTACAAGAAAATTAGGAAATTTGCACCTTAGTATATTGGTATCTTATTTTCATTAATATGATATCTTGACATGTCTACATAGGTTATTATACTGTCTGTTTGTATTCTCAATAAGTGGGACAATTAGCACATAGTGTTCCAAGAGAGTGACATATGCCTGATCACATAATTTAATTTAGTTTGATCATCATCTGTGTGTCTTTACCAAACTGCAGAAGTTCTTGTATCCAAGCCTAAGCATGGCCACTACAACTTCAGTCAGTCTGTGCACCATGTGCAAGTTGCTCCAATAAACATATTATTACGTTAATGTTATCCATAGTGGGTTATAGATCTACTCAGGCTTCTAACTGGCATTCCTTAACAATCATTTTCATTATATACTTCTTCCTAATATTATTTCTACTAATGCTAGAACAGTTATACTCCGAAGTTATATTCTACATTCTCTTCTGAGGTATCTTCTTGGCTAACATATCAAACTTTTATCATGAAGGAGTAATCCAATGTTGTTGATGGGATCCATAGCAACTGTACATTTATTGCTTTGTCCCTGATTTTTGAGGTACTATACCTGGCCTTCTCCAATGAGCATGTTGTTGGAGTCATTATTGAGTCAAGAGCTTCAGTGATGACATAGAATCATATGATGATAGATATGGAAAATTTTATAGGAGTGATTACTTGTACGTACCTCGACCATATCTACATGCATACGTGTAATCTCCTTGGGAGACAACAACGATATTGTTTACCATAGTCACCCGTGTAGACATGTGAGAAAACTTAACACCTCTGGTCACTTGAGGTAGCCCCCGACCTCCACAACTTATCCATATCTATCCGAGACCCAGTATATTAATTGAGGTAGCACCCTCAAGTACGACGCTACTATTAATTGTGGACTGAATAGATTATGATTAGTTTTAACCTGGAATGTAGGGGGGGGGGGCGGGGGCAGGTTACACATGGATATACCCATCAAAGGAAAAAAACATTGTACATAATTCCCACCACTACAGTTTCTCTGGGGGTCACTGTGTAGCTGGGTTCACCCATAACCTATCCAATTACAAACATCTTAACTGGCGTATCAGTTCGGCTTAAATTGATGGGTTACTTAAACTGTGGCGTGGATTGATAACTCCTTATTTCCTCCATTCACCATTCATTTCGATGTCCTGATTTACAACCGACACGGTTCTCATAGTTCCAGCAGGACCGAGGTATCCGTTGGTTTGTCCCGGTTTAGAAGTCGTGACTCAATTTTACTCTCGAACATCACTTTCCTCGTCACGGGAACAAACGAGGTCTACTTATTCACTCGGGAGCAAGGCGATTGTTTCACTTCACGCATTCTCTTAACTTAGCATTATTAGCTTTAATTACATTACAATTCACAAGACGGATTTAATGTCTCATTATTATACACATTAGAGAATTCACTTCCATTTAAGATCTGAGACCGATGAGAGTGATGGATTAAACCAAGGGTAATTTTCCCCGGGACACAGTCCATGGTGACGCGCCAGTCAACCCTGGTTCCTACCCTTATTCACTCATTTTACCACTCTATTACGGTGGTCCCGTAATCACGTTCCCTTCACTCTCCACCAGAACAGTTACGACGCTTCCTATTATGAAATGAGGCCTATATTAATCCTTAGGCAGCGGTGAACGCCAATTTCCTGGTTCCAGCTTTCCCAGCTCTCCACTACATTCAAAACACTCCTGCCTCTCGGCCCCAGTTCGACCATACCCCCGCACGTCTGCGCAATTGCGCTGGGGAACCCAGTGGTTCCATTCAAAATTCAAAATTACATTTTGACCCAATCAACACATTTAACACTTATTAGGCACTATCGATGCGGAAATTAAATATTCCACCAACAGAGTTCAAGCTCGGCGTCATAGGTTAGCTTTAGCACCATTGGATTGCAAACAATCAGTTTGCAGTGTGAGACACCCAGTTGTTATAAATTCTTATGCCTAGTTCAACAAGTTTATTATGGTCTTAATCTAGGGAGGTGGCCAACAAGAGCAGATGCCAGCCCTGCCAGAAGACTCTGTTTGATCCATCAGTGTATATAACTTGTGGTAACTTATTACTACAGCTAGGTGAGAAATTTTCTTCTAGAGAGTTGTTTTATCAAGTGATTTAAGGAAGGGTTACTAGCAATGAGCTTCTTGGGAGGACTTGTAGGTATGTGATAGTAAATGAACGTCATCTTCCTGGAGGGTGGTGAAATGCCTCTTGTTGCCTACAGTGATTTACAGTTCATGGCAGGTTATAAAAACTGTATCACGGTAGGCAACCCTCGTGCAGTTGATAGGCTCTTTTAAACGGAAGGAAATTAACTAAATAACAGTTTACCAGTGGAAGACTGACAACATTTCTCTGTATTCTGAAGACTGTCTAACTACCTGTGTCGCAGTTATCTTAGGGCGCAAATACCACTTTTCAGCCAGCCTTCATTAGCTTTGCGCACATCCCATCAATGGTGGTTGCCAAGACGGCATGTGACTGGTGGGCTCTTAGATCCACAGAATTGGATATTTTTTTTTTCTCTTCCCCCCCCCATCCTGTTTTCTTGCATCGAACTTTTTATCTTTCCTTCGCTGGAGGCGCTGTGTTGTGACCTCCATAATGTGTTTAGCAATGCTGCTGTTGATCTGCGGTACTTGAGCCTTGATGTGGTGCCGCTGATCTGAGGTACTGTAGCCTTGGAGGTGCCATGATCTGCGGTACTGTTGCCTTGTGTTGCCGTTGAATTCTCTGAGGTACTGTAGCCTTGTGGTGCGCTGATCTGCGGTACTGTCGCCTTGTGGTTGCGCTGTCTGAGTTACTGTGGCCTTGAGGTGCCGCTGATCTGCAGCACTGTCTTAGCCTTGTGGTGCAGCTGATCTGCGGTACTGTAGGCTTGAGGTTACCACTAATCTGCGGCACTGTAGCCTTGTACTACCGCTGAACTGCGGCACTGTGCCTGGTACTACCGCTGAACTGCGGCTCTGTAGCCTTGTTACTACTGCTGAAACTGTGGACACTGTAGCCTTGTACTACTGCTGAACTGCAGCACTCTAGCCTTGTACTACCGCTGAAACTGTGGCACTGAACTTGTACTCGTGATCTGCGGTACTGCAGCCTTGTGGTGACCTGTGATCTGCTGGTACTGCAGCCTTGTTGGTGTGCCGCTGATCTGCAGTACTGCAGCCTTGTGGTGCCATGATCTGCCAGTACTGAAGCATATTTGCGCCCCCTGAATGGGGTCAATGTATATTATTTTATATTTGATATATATTATTTTCATATAAACTGTATATTGGCTGTTATTTCCAATATTAGCTAAAATTGAAAATTATCTTGCTTTATATTATATTTGACTTAGTTTGTATTAGGTAGGATGTAACATTTACACTTCCTCTGCTCATATTCGAGAGATTGCGAGTGGCTGTCGCAATGGCAAACTACCTTGTTAAATACATCGCTTGTTAGTGTCAGGCCTGCACTGGCGCCGAGCTCGGCACCTAGACCACCTGAGAATCACCTGATCGCATTGAGCGTGGAGGCGTCCTCCTTTATCCGCTCTCTCTCTGCTGGTCCTTGCTTCGCACCAACATTTTTCTTCTTCTCTCTTGTCTTCTGATGTTTTATTTTGTTATTTTAGACTCTTTTAGTAGAGTAATGATTTCGGTGGTGAGTCGGTCGAAACATGCTTTTCTCGTGGTATACAAAGAATAGTTCAAACCAGTGATTTTTTTCGACGTTCTTTGCTGAGGTTGTGTCGTTACTGACTAAAGTCAACTCGGGCTCTCTAGCAATAGCTTCTGACCTAATATTGTTTGGCATCTACACACTGTCGTCTATCCCTTGATTTAGGTTATACTGAAGTTAGATTCAGTATTAAGGGAATTTTATGCCCTTTCATGCAGGATCTGCTGTTAAGGTCGTTATTTTGTGGCTGCTGTTGTTTACTATTATCGGCGAATCGTTCGTTTATGTTAAGCAATCCTGTTCTGATTGGCTTGTGGTAAAGAAGTTATATATATGAGGGTCGTTGAGTCAGTCACTGTTTAGTCTAAGTCGATGTCTGGTTTGTTATTGAGGACTTACGGAACAACTTGAGAACGTACACATTATTCGCACACACTTGCTTGTATATACTAACATTGTTTAAATTTTTAAATTGCTGAACGTACCAGACAGTACATTT
>NC_069472.1:228570-243895 GCF_026875155.1 Cherax quadricarinatus | reverse complement strand
TCCACCACGTCTTCAAGACTGAACTTCAGATTCCCATGGAAAGTTTTTCCATACACTTTGTTTTCCCCCACACACAAAATACCTCACTCATAATTTCTCCCAGTTACAAGGGTATGTCCTGCCTACAGCGCGGCTTCTGCACGACACAAGGTTCTTACTGGCTAGCTCATGTTTACCCTGCATTATTACTGGTTTCACACTGGCAGTTCTCCTTTATTAATCGACTTGAAGATAGAGGCTAAAGTACGGTAATTCACAGAAGTGTATGTACACTGCTACAACAGTGTACATAAGCTGTTGCCCTCAGTGCAACTGTACGTGCACTATAGAGGTATTTGTAGTGCAAGATTTTTATCCGGTTCTATCTCTGTTAATTCCATGCCATTTATTGAATATGGTGTGGAATATTTTTATCGTCATCCCCTTCCCGAGGGATTGATAACCCTTTGGAGGGTAAAACGTTTCCTTGTTAAAATGACTATCACAACTGTCTATGTCCACTATTACTGCTGTCACGGACTCGTTAGTATTGACTGTTATTCATCTTTTTCATACAGTCAATGAGCAGACATGTTTCACATTGCGCCATCTATTCAATATTTATGACAGTGTTCTTGGGCTTAGTACTTGGATAATGAGTGGTTGAGTCAGCGGGTGCACCGGGCAACATCTCGCTTCTGTCCTCCCTCACCGTAACCTGTGCCTGACTGGTCACTATAACTTATCAGTTTTCTGACATATAAAACACACACACACACACACACACACACACACACACACACACACACCACACACACACACACACACAAAACAGTTCTATGGCATTTTCAAGATGCGGTATAAAAGGAGTATTAGAGAGAGAAAATGAGAATGAATAAATTTACAAAAACGTGATTGATCTGTCGAGGCCTGATAATGGACCAGATTGCGGGAGCGGTTGACCCCTTAAACCCTTCAGGCAAGCCAGAAACATATGTATATAGAAATCGAGAAAAATAGACATTTGTGCCAGTTTTTTAAGAAGCTCAGCTAGTCTTCAGGACTACGGCACCAAGGAATTACTTGCCCTGACAACCCGCTTGATCAGCAGTATGAGACACAATTGTAAAATAAACTGAACCTTATGGAAAAGAAGTGTCTCATCATCGCAAGTAAAAATGCAATTCGTTGTAAACACGGATCTTCGTAATAAATATTTCTGCTCTATTTTAAGGCAATTGTTATGTTGGCGGTGAAGAATATTAGAGCAGAATATCAGTCATTGACAGCCAACCTGTGTTGGCTGTCATTGACTGGACAGCCTCTGGTATACCTGTGTTAGCTGTCACTGACCGGACAACCTCTGGTGTACCTGTGTTGGCTGTCACTGACTGGACAACCTCTGGTACACCTGTCACTGACTGGACAACTTCTGGTACACCTGTGGTGGCTGTTACTGAACAACCTCTGGTGCCCCTGTGTTGGCTTGTCACTGAGCAACTTCTGGTACACCTGTGTGGCTGTCACTGTGCAACCTCTGTACACCTGTGTTGGCTGTCACTGTGTAACCTCTGGTACAATGCCATGTGTTGGCTGTCCACTGACTGGACAACCTCTGGTAATCCTGTGTTGGCTTCAACTGACTGGACAACCTCTGGTACACCTGTGTTGGCTGTCACTGACTGGACAACGTCTGGTACACCTGTGTTGGCTGTCACTGAACAACCTCTGGCACACCTGTGGTAGGCATTACTCCGGTGTATCAGAAAATCGGTATCGCAATTTTTTACGGTGTCGTGTCATTGAGAAAATTTCCAATAACAAGCAGATATTTTTGAAATGTTATCCATGTGCTTCACACACACACACACACACACACACACACACACACACACACACACACACACACACACACACCACACACACACACACACCACACAGATTTAAAGTAAAGTCACAGAAGAGGACGAGACAGAACGGGTGGGTTGATGCATCTTCTTGACCTGTGCAAAGAAGGCCTTCGAAACACAGTTCCTCACAGATTACCACAGAAACTAGAGGATCATGGCGCATATAACGGGAAGGGGACTTCAAATGGATCAGAGAATACCTGACAGGGAGGCAAACAACGAGACATGATGAGTGATGAGGTATCCAGTGGCACCTGTGACGAGCGGGGTCCCACAGGGGTCGGTCTCTATGACCATGCTATTTTTGGTATATGTGGAATGAACATGATGAAGGGTTAGACTCAGCGGTGTCCCTATCGCAAGATGAAGTGAAGTTAATGAGGAGAATTTAAAATCAGATGCGGATCAGGCAGAACCTTCAAAGAGACCTGGAGAGGCTGGACACGTGGTCCAGCAACTGGCTTCTCGAATTCAACCCTGCCAAATAATGCAAAGTCATGAAGATTGAGAACAAAGAAGACCGCAGAGGGAGTATAGGCTAGGTGGCTCAACGACTGCAAACCTCGCACAAGGCGAAAGATCTTGCGTGATTATAACACAGAACACGTCTCCGGAAGCACATATCACCAGTAACTGTGTCTACATATGGCGCCTGACAAACCTGAGATTAGCATTCGATACCTAAGTAAGGAATCTTTAAGACACTGTACACAGTGTTCGTCAGGTCAATACTGGAGTAATGCAGCATCAGTTTTGGAACCCACAACCGGGTCAAGCACGTTTAAGAAATTAGAGAAAGTTCAAGGTTTTGCGACAAGGTTAGTTCCAGAGCTAAGGGGAATGTCCTATGAAGAAAGGTTGAGGGAAATCGGCCTGACCACACGGAGGACAGAGGGATAGGGGAGACCATGATAACGACAGACAAAATACTGCGTGGAATAGACCAAGGGACCAAGAGACAAGATGTTCCAGAGAAGGGTCAAGAAACACGGGGTCACTCTTGGAAGCTGAAGACTCAGATGAGTCACAGGGATGTTAAGGAAGCAGTTCTCAGGTTTACAGAGTGGTCAGGAAGTGGAACTGTCTGGCGAGCGATGTAGTGGAGGCAGGTACCATACATAGCTTTAAGACGAGGTATGATAAAGCTCAGGAAGCAGGAAGAGAGAGGACCGAGTAGCGTTCAGTCTCGACCCATGCAACTACAATTAGGTGATTACACACACACACACGCACACGCTCGCGCACGAAATAGACAAAGTGGACAAAGACAGGATGTTCCAGAGATGGGGCACAGAAACAAGGGGTCACAATTGGAAGCTGAAGACTCAGATGAATCAAAGGGATGTTAGAAGTATCACTTCAGTCAAAGAGTTGTCAGGAAAGTGACTTAGTCGAGGCGGGAACCATACATAGTTTTAAGACGAGGTTTGATAAAGCTCATGGAGCAGGAAGAGAGAGGACCTAGTAGCAATCAGTGAAGAGGCGGACAGGAAGCCTATGAATCGACCCATGCAACCACTAATAGGTAAGTATATACATTACAAAAGGTCTCTATGGTGTGTCAGCTATTGCCAGTCGCCACAACTATACCATGCAACATAATGTACAAATGGTTTGTCCTGGTGCCACTTTTCTCACAACTTTACTCACTCTTCTGCTCTAAGTCTTGATCTGTTCTAGGTTTAGAAATTCATCGTTTGCCACGATGTCCATATTAAGAGTCAAAAATCCACCTCTGTATGACCATGGCTGGACTGTGTGCCATCCTTGACATACCTTCTTCCTTATGAACGCTAAGAGTCATAATTAGTAACTCTTAAAGAAGCTAAGAGTTACACATTAAATAACTCTTAATGAAATGCTAAAGTTATAATTTATAACTCATGAATGAAAGATAAGAGTTATAATTAATAACTCTTAATGAATCTAAGAGTTATAATTAATAACTCTCCAACATGGAATTTTTTCTCACACAACTTGTCAACCAAATATTTGTTTTCACTATCAATGGAGCATCAACTATTTCTTTTTAAAAAAAAAACTGAAGATAATTTTGAATTGGCTCTTTGTCATAATATAAATATCGATCCTGCTAAGTTGAGTAACTATTTCTTCATTAGCTTCTCCTCTCCGAAAGGGCTAAGCCTAGTTTATTTAAGCGTAGTAAGGTTTAAATAGCCCTCGAAGGTTTAAATTTTCCTGTATAAAGGTCTATCAAGCATACATGTTAAAACATTTCGTATAACAATTTACACAAACTGACAAATTGCTCTTATATCAGAATTAAAGTTTATTTTCTTTCCATGTGAAATTTTTTCAGACGCAGTTACGCTCCCATATGTGATCGGCTATAGAGTGGAGGTTCTGAACGAAAAGAATAACTTAACGAAATTCCAACTCTGATCATTTTAGTCCATAAGAGGGACTGCAGTAATAGAGATGGGAATACTATTACATGAAGAGAGTTCTGAGAAAAGTTGTGTGTAGACAGGAAGAAAGAAAAAGGCTAATTCGACTGACAACTTTGGAAAGGATTTTAATTAGGGATCCGATTTTTCGCTATATAGAGACGAGCATTTTTCTGCATTAAAGTTGGGAACTCATAGATTTGACATGACCTCCTCAGGCCCAGCCAGGAGTTATGAAAATCTCTGGAGCCCTGAGGATGAAAAATAACTCAGTTGCTACTCACTCAAGCTCACACATTTTGGTCGGTGTTTCGTAACCTAGTACGGGTGGGAGACATTAGGATGTATTTCCTTAAGACTTGGCTGTTCTTGTTCACCTGTCAGTTAAATAGTACCCTGGGTGTTAGTCGACTAGTGACACTGTAGTAGATACTGTGGGTGACACGTTGCAGATACTACGGGGTGACACCGTAGCAGATACAGCGGGGTGACCCGTAGCAGGTACTGTGGGGTGACCCGAACAGATACTACTGTGCAGTGACACAGTGCAGGTATTGCGGGGTGAAACATCGTGGTCGGACTGTGGGGTGACACCATAGAAGGTGCTGTGGGGTACACCATAGCAGATACTGTGCAGCAAACACCGTAGCAGACTGTAATGACACCGTAGAAGGTACGTGGGGTGACACCGTAGAAGGTACTGTGGGGTGACACCGTAAGAAGGTACTGTGGGGTGACACCGTAGTAAGGGTACTGTGTGTGACCCGTAGGCATGTATGCGGTGTGACACCGTAGTAGGTACTGTGGGAGACACAGTACCAGGTAACCATTATACTCAGGAACCAACCTCCTGGGTGATGCACGAAAGAAACAGATGTTCAAAACGGCGATGAGGCTTTAACAATGACGGAAAAGTTAATTATCACATAACAGAGAAGTTGAATAAGCGAAAGTAGAAGAGAGAGAGAGAAGAGAGGAGAGAAGAGAAGAGGAAGAGGAGAGAGGAAGAGAGAGGTAGACAGAGAAGAGGAAGAGGAGACAAGAGAGGAAGAGGAGATAGAAGGTCGACTAGAGGAACATGAGATGTGATTTCACGGAAGTTCCATGATCTCACGGAAAGTCATCGACAAGGCTACATATTTCTTAGATAAGGGGACTACCGTACATTACCTTGGTAGTAAGTCAAGGCTAGAAAAACAGGAGACTCTCTCTCCCTACTTTCCACTCCCTCCATGCCCTCAAACATGAAAATGGAAGAAAAATATTATATGGAACAAATACATGGAATACAGATTAAAAGATAGAAAACGTGATGTACAACTACCTCTAAGAAACAGGTACTGTTTCTATCTTAAACTACCTGTTACACTTCACTGTGATCCACAGAGCCTTCATGTACCAGTAGGTGATTAAGTTTCCCACCATCCTGTTATTACTACAGCAGGGTGGGTGGGGGGGGGCACACAGAACTAGAAGTACGTAGAACTACTTGTACCCACTACTTGATTAGTTGAGCAACATGAGGCAGTTTAAAATGAAATCCTAATTCAGTATTAGTATAATCGGGGAACGCTAATGCGGTGGATTAATACAGTGCCAGTGGGAGATGAAGAAGGTATTCAGGGTTTTAATTCAGGGAACTGGAGCACAATCCAATTCCCTAGATCAAGAGCCCCTCCACCAGGCATCAAGAAACCTTCCTTAAAGTTACTAATATGGTAGAGGTGTTTTTAGCCTTTGAATTGCATCCAGTTTCATCTCTGCAAATTCCGTATCATTTATCCAACATTTTGGTAAAAAAAAAAAAATTTTTACTTATCTGTTGATTAGATAGAATCCCCTGGATGTCAAAGCGTATCCCTCAATGTCACGACTCACGAAATCGTAATGACATGATTGCAAGCAAAACCATACCACGGGTGGGATAGAACCCGCGGGTTCTATCCCCACCCGTGGTATGTTTGTTTACCTCAGTGTCCAACTGAATACGATAATATATATATATATATATATATATATATATATATATATCAATATATAAATATATATATATATATATATATATATACTATATATATATATAAATATAAATAATATATATATATATATATTGACCAATTAAGGTAGGGTCCGACTACCCCCACTAGACACCAAGTAGCTACTGAAGCTTGTACATGCCAAATGCTTCTTCACGGCTCTTTGTTTTTGCGCTTACAGGAAATATTAACAAATAATTGTATTTCATTTGTTACAGTTCTGTTTGGCATTCGTTCGTGGTGCTCTTCTGCCTTGCAATTTATTCCACTGTTTCGAATCTTGCAATTCATTCCACTGTTCGAGTCCTGCATCAGGGAAACTGCTGGTGGGGCTTAAATCCATGGCAGGTGACTACTGAACTCTACCAGCCAGTGTGTTAACCACTCGGCCCACCAGCGGCCAGCTAGCTCTAATTAGAGACAACTGTCAAGTGTGAACGCACAGCCAGGACTCACTTGCCATGGGTTCACATCCCACTCGTTCCCTGAATTGTATTTGTAGTTTACTATTTCGTAAGTTTATAAGTGCGTTAGTGTTGATCTAATAAAGAGATAACCTCACATTCGAGAGAGAATCTTATGACGACGTGGCAAGGGGTGGGGGGGGGGTTCCAATTTGGACCACTTACAGTCACCTAACACAGCTAAGTGAGGGAGCCAGTATATAAGAAGAAGGGGACAAGATGGAAAAAAAAAGGAAGAAAGAATGAAGTGGAGAAGCAGCGGTAGAGGTAATGCAGTTGTGGAAGTATGTAATGGAAGTAGTAGTGGAAGTAGTAGTGTAGTAGAAAGTGGAAAGTAGTAGTGTAGTATAATTAGGGGAGTAGTGGTAAACAGAAAGGGAAATGAGAGAGGCAAAAGTAGTAGTAAAGCTAGTAGTAGTGTATTAGTAAGAAGTGGATAAGGGTCAAAGACAAGACAAAGGAGCACTGCAGGAGAGCAATATAATGGCCCACGAGACTAGGACCAAAAACACAGGGGGGGGGATGGGTGGGGATGAAGGCAGAACACACCTGGGCACAAAAAAGGAATCAAGAAAAACAGGAAAGGTAAAGAGGTAGATGAGAGGAGAAGGAGGAGGATGAGAAGAAAAGACAAGTCATGGAGTTGTTCATGGAAGTTTTGGAGCATTTGACAGTGCAATGAGAAATGAAGGCATCTACAGAGACAAAAACCAGGACTAAGATTCAGTCCTGGGGCCCAATGCCCAGGAAATGGCTTAAATGCAACAGAACTTTAGAGAGCAGAGAGCAAGAACACCATCTCTGACCAACAACTTGAACCAAAGTCGTGCTGTACCCCACTACAGAACGTTGACGATGATTGTATTAACTGTTCCACCACTTGTGCTGAAGAAGATTTGCCATGCCCTTGTTTTTATAGGACTGTCCCTGCCATAGTTTGTGAACAGTCCTCCGCCTGACGAGCAAAACTATTTGTTATCCATGTCATAGGGGCTGTAAACTGTACTCCACCTAACTTGAATAAGACTCGTCACCGGGGCCCTTGCACATAGGGCTGCCCACTCATAGGACTTGCAAACGGAACTCCACTTGGCATGAATGCACACCGTGCCCCTGCCATAGGGCTGTAAAAGGTATATAACATTATACAAACTCCGACACTCTTTCGAAGCCATTTTCGGGTCACCCACATGGAGAAGGCCTGGGTCAGGTCTCACCCTGGCAAACCTACCTGAAGCTGAACCTTTGAGTGTTAGTGTGACATTTAAAGGGCACCAGGTGGATCGAAACGTCAACAAAAACAGGTAAATTTGTTTTATGTTTGTCAGTCGCCGGTTGTGCCTATTTTGTTATTTTTGATCTAAAATTTGTATTTGGAGATTATTTTAACTTGAAATCGTGTACTGAACCAACACGACAGCTGGCCTCGCAGACCCATCTGGGCAGTAACCCTTCTGCATTTACCAGAAGGGTTCCTACCAGTTCAGAGCCGCATTAATGATCCTTAAGGAACATGACAGAGATTCGCGCCATTAGTAATGACCGTTCATTGCTGATTATCAACATTTTGAGAGTATCTGCCAATTGCGCACCAACATCACAGATAAATTGCACGCCAATCTGCAAAATCCCAACCAACTCCCTTCAGAGTGCCCATCTCTAGGACGCAGTTTGGTTAACCAGTTCCCTGAATACTTTACACTGACCCACAAGTGTCTAAAACTAGTAACTTTTACCTGAACCCACAATGGTCTAAACTATAACTTTAATCGAACCCAAAGTTGTCAAAAACTAGTAACTTTACTGACGCCCCAAGTGTCTAACAAGTAACTATACCTGACCCACAAGTGTCTAAAACTAGTAACTTTTACCTGACCCACAAGTGTCTAAAACAGTTTAAAAACTTACCCTGACCACAGTGGAAGTCTTAGTGTTAGGGTCCTGACCCGACAAGTGTCTAAAACATAACATTTCACACCTTTCATAATGGATGTCTTAAAATAACCGAAAACCAACATTATTCATCCACAATATGAAATATATAAAGTTCCTGATTTTCCAACATTTAGGTAACATGATTTCTTCTTCTACTTCCAAGTTTTCGCTTTTATTTTTAAAAGACAAACATAATTTTAACGAACCGTGAGTTAGGAGTGCATACATGGACGGTTACAAAATTTTGTGTACATACGTGTGTGTGTGTGTGGTGTGTGTGTGTGTGTGTGTGTGTGTGTGTGTGTGTGTGTGATTTGTGATTACATACATATTAGCGTAAGAGGCAGTGAGTGTGTTTTATAACATGTGTGTGTGTGTGTTGTGTGTGTGTGTGTGAGTGTTGTGTTGTGTGTGTGTGTGTGTGGTGTGTGTTAGTTTATCCATTTGTTCCTATGGGCCACATGTCCGATGTAGACAACTCAATAGGCCTGTTTGTATATGTTGTACGGTGCGCGTGTGGTGTGGTGTGTGTGTTGTGTGTGTGTGTGTGTGTGTGTGTGTGCTCATGTGCCAGTTTTATGAGTGTATTAATGAATGGTGACCCAACAAGCTTCGTTTCACGGAAATGCGTAAGTGGTGTAAAAAACAAGTGTATGTGTAAGTTAAGTAAGTTTACTTAGGTACAAGGTACATGTACAAAACACTTACACAATCTATCATACATATTAACGAATATGTAAATTACCCAGGATTACCCAAAAAGTCAGATAAAGTGACTGATTAAACATTGTGAGCGGCGCTGAACTGATCGTTTTTGCAAATACATAAGAACAAATAACAAAATAAAAAACACGAAGTTAATACTTATACAGTTATTACAACAAAACATTCACAAATGCACTTAAGCTGCTTATTAAGCACAAAAAGAAACTTATATTATGTTGATGATTGTGTAATATAATATAGAATCCCAAATTTCACTGGTGACCAGGCCTTGGTGGTCGAACTTAACGGTAGCTTGGCTTGCGTCTGGCTGATCTAACGATCTAGACTGTCCTGGTGGTGTATTTAACAGACGCAGTTTCCTTGTGTTTCCCCCTCCTGTAATTCCACCCACCTGGACAGTCCCCCCCTACCGTAAGGCCAGCTAAACAAGGCTCGTTCTCATCTGGCTAGATCACGGCGGGATAACATAACCTGGGGAAGGCTGAGGCTGGAAGATATCCAAGGAAGTGAGGGAGGGGAGACATTCGGGGGCCCTCAACGGATGGCTTCTGGACACATGGACCTGGGAAAGGAGAGATACCACTTGGAAGTGGGAAGGGAAAATATCTGGGGGACAGATGGACTCACTGGACACGCGGGACCCGGGGGGGGTGTGCGAGGTGGGGTGTGGGGGAAGAGGGGAAGGGGGAGCACCTGGCGTCACACAGGTGGACTCCTGGATCCTCGGAATCCGCGGGGGGGGTGCAAGTTGTGGTGTGGGCAAGTGGAGGAAGGGGAGCACCTGGCCTTCGCACAGGTGACTCCTGGAACCACGACCTCGGGGGGGGGTTGGCAAGTTGGTGTGTGGGGAAGAGTGGGGAAGGGGGGCACCTGGCCTTCACACAGGTGGACTCCTGGAACCACGGACCCGGGGGGGGGGTTGTGCAAGGTTGGGTGTGTTGGGGGAAGTAGGGGAAGGGGGGAGCACCTGCCTTCACACAGGTGGGACTTCCTGAAAACACGAACCCGGGGGGGGGTTGTGCTAGGTTGGGGTGTGGGGAAGTGGGGAAGGGGGAGGCCACCTGGCCTTCGCAACAGGTGGACTCACTGGAACCAACCTCAACCACGACCTCCACCCGGGGGGGGTTGTGCATGTTGGGTTGGGGAAGCGGTGAAGGGGATCACCTGGCCTTCGCACAGGTGACTTTGACTTTTCCTTTTTGACTTTCCGGAACCAACGGGACACCCTGGGGGGGGGTTGTGCAAGGTTGGGGTGATGGGGGAAGTGGGGAAGGGGGAGCAACCTGGCCTTCGCACATGTGGTACTCCTGGAACCATGGCGGACCCGGGGGGGTTGTGCATGGTTGGGTGTGGGGAAGTGGGGAAGGGGAGCACCTGGCCTCGCACAGGGACTCCTGGAACACGGCCCCGGGGTGGGGAGGTTGTGCAAGGTAGGGGTGTGGGGGAAGTGGGGAAGGGGGAGCACCTGGCCTTCGCACAGGTGGACTCCTGGAACCACGGACCCGGGGGGGGTGCAAGGTTGGGGTGTGGGGGTAGTGGGGAAGGGGGAGCACCTGGCCTTCACACAGGTGGACTCCTGGAACCACGGACCCGGGCGGGGGAAGTGGGGAAGGGAGGATGCCTGAGGGGACACAGGCGGACTCCTGGACACGCGGACATGGGAGAGACGAAAAAGGATACTCACTGGTTGTCGAGGCAGACCCTGGGGAAGGGAGGATGCCTGAGGGGACACAGGCGGACTCCTGGACACACGGACCTGGGAGAGACGAAAAAGGATACTCACTGGTTGTCGAGGCAGACCCTGGGGAAGTGGGGAAGGGAGGATGCCTGAGGGGACACAGGCGGACTCCTGGACAACGCGGACCTGTGAAGACCGAAAAAGGATACTGCACTTGGTTGTCGCGCAGACCCCTGGGGAAGTGGGGAAGGGAGGATGCCTGAGGGGACACAGGCGGACTCCTGGACACGCGGACCTGGGGGAGACGAAAAAGGATACTCACCGGCCGTCGAGGCAGACCCCTGGGAATGGGGAAGGGAGATGCTGGAAGGACACAGGCGGAGTCTGGACACGCTGACCTGGGAGAGACGAAAAGGATACTCACCGCCGTCCGAGGCAGACTCTGGGGAAGTGGGAAGGGGAGGATGCCTGAGGGAACACAGCGGAGTCCTGGACACGCGGACCTGGAGAGAACGAAAAATGATACTTCACGCGGCCCGTCGAGGCAGAACCGTGGGAATTGGGGAAAGGAGGAATGCATGAGAGGGACACAGCGAGTGGCCCAACCCTGACCTGGAGAACGAAAAAAGGATACTCACCGCGGTCCGAGGCAGACTCGGGGAAGTGGGGAAGGAAGGATGCCTGAGGGGACACAGGCGGAGTGCTGGACCTGGTAGAGACGAAAAAAGGATACTCTCCGGCCGTCGATGCAGACTCTGGGAAGTGGGGAAGGGAGGATGCCTGAGGGGACACAGCGGAAGTCCTGGACCTGGGTGAGACTAAAAGGATACTCACCGGCCGTCCGAGGCAGACTCTGGTAAGTGGGAAGGGAGGATGCCTGAGGGGACACAGTCGGAGTCCTGGACCTGGTAGAGACAAAAAGGATACTAACCGGCCGTCTAGGCCAGACTTCTGGGGAAGTGGGGAGGGGAGGTAGTGGGTCCTGAGGGGACACACAGGCGGAGTCCTGGACGGTGGAGAGTACCGAAAAGGATACCACCGCCGTCGAGGGGGCCAGATCCGGGGGAAGTACGGAAGAAAGGATGCCTTAGGGCACACAGCGTAGTCCTGGACGGTGGGAAGAGACGAAAAAGGATACTCACCGGCCGTCGAGGCAGACCCTGGGGAAGTGGGGAAGGGAGGATGCCTGAGGGGACACAGGCGGACTCCTGGACCTGGGAGAGAAGAAAAAGAATACTCACCGGCCGTCGAGGCAGACCCCCGGGGAAGTGGGGAAGGGAGAATGCCTGAGGGGACACAGGCGGACTCCTGGACCTGGGAGAGACGAAAAAGGATACTCACCGGCCGTCGAGGCAGACCCTGGGAAGTGGGGAAATGGAGAATGCCTGAGGGTCACAGGCGGACTCCTGGACCTGGGAGAGACGAAAAAGGATACTCACAAGCCGTCGAGGCAGACCCCCGGGGAAGTGGGGAAGGGAGAATGCCTGAGTGGGACACAGCGGACTCCTGGACCCTGGGAGAAAGCCGAAAAAGGATACCACAGCCGTCGAGGCAGACCCCCCGGGGAATGGGGAAGGGAGAATGCCTGAGGGGACACAGCGGACTCCTGGGACCTGGGAGAGCCGAAAAAGGATACCACCGGCCGTCGAGGCAAGACCCCGGGAAGTGGGGGAAGGGAGAATGCCGAGGGAACACAGGCGGACTCCTGGGCCTTGGAGAGCCGAAAAAGGATACTCAACACCGCCGTCGAGGCAACCCCGGGGAAGTGTGGAACCGAGAATGCCTGAGGGGACACAGGCGGACTCCTGGGCCTGGGAGAGACGAAAAAGGATACTCATCGGCCGTCAAGGCAGACACCGGGGAAGTGGGAAGGGAGAATGCCTGAGGGGACACAGGCGGACTCCTGGACCTGGGAGAGACGAAAAAGGATACTCACCGGCCGTCGAGGCAGACCCCGGGGAAGTGGGGAAGGGAGAATCCCTGAGAGGACACAGGCGGACTCCTGGACCTGGGAAAGACGAAAAAGGATACTCACCGCCCGTCGAGGCAGACCCCGGGGAAGTGGGGAAGGGAGAATGCCTGAATGGACACAGGTGGACTCCTGGACCTGGGAAAGACGAAAAAGGATACTCACCGGCCGACGAGGCAGTCCAGAACAATGAAGTATGAGAGGGAAACCCGTCCAGAGCAATGAAACATGAGAAGGAAACCCTTCAAGAACCATTGTTTATGACAGGGAAACCAGTCCAGTACAATGCAATACGACAGGGAAACCCGTTCAGACGAGGCGTTGCAAATATGACAGGAAAACCCGTCCAGAACAATGAAATATGACAGGAAAACCCGTCCAGAACAATGAAATATGAGAAGGAAACCCGTCCAGAACAAGGAAATATGAGAAGGAAACCCCTCCAGAACAAGGAAATATCAGAAGGAAACCGGTAAAGAACAATGGAATATGAGAACGAAACCCCTCAAGAACAATGAAATGTGAGAAGGATACCCGTCCAGAAAAATGAAATATGACAGGGAAACCAGTCCAGAACAACGAAATATTAGAGGGAAACCAGTCCAGAACAACGAAATATTAGAGGGAAAACTGTCATAACAATGAAAAATGACAGAAAACCAGTTCCAGAACAAAGAAATTTTGAGAACGAAACCCGTAAAGAAAATGAAATATGAGAACTAAACCCGTAAAGACAATGATAATGAGAACGAACCACTCCAAGAACAATGAAATATGAGAAGAAACCCCGTCCAAACATGAATTATGAGAAAGGAATCCCAGTCCAGAACTTTGAAAAATGAGAAGAAACCCGTCCAAAACAATGAAACGAGAGGAAACGCGCACGAGAGCAACGAAATTTGAGTAGAGGGAAACCGTCCAAACAAGGAAACAAGAAAGGAAACCCGTCCAAACAAGGAATATGAGAAGGAAACCCGTTTGAGACAAGGAATATGGAAAAGAAACCCGAAAAGAACAATAAATATGAGAACGAAATCCCTTGAAAAATAACAATGACATATGAGTAGGAAACCCGTCCAGAACAATGAAATATGAAAGGGAAACAGTCCAGAACAATGAAATATGACAGAGAAACCCGTCCAAAACAACGAAATATGAGAAGGAAACCCGTCCAGAACAATGAAATATGAGAGGGAAACCCGTCCATAACAATGAAATATTAGAAGGAAACCAGTCCAGAACAATGAAGTATGAGAGGGAAACCCGTCCAGAAGAATGAAATATGAGAGGGAAACCCGTCCAGAAGAATGAAATATGACAAGGAAACCCGTCCAGAACAATGAACTATTACAGGGAAACACGTCCAGAACAATGAAATGTGACAGGGAAACCCGTCCAGAACAATGAAATGTGACAGGGAAACCGTCCAAAACAATGAAACATGACAGGGAAACGCGTCCAGAACAATGAAATATGAAAGGAAAACCGTCCAGAACAATGAAATATGAAAGGGAAACCCGTCCAGAACAATGAAATATGAGAAGGAAACCCGTCCAGAACAATGAAATATGAGAAAAACCCGTCCAGAACAATGAAATATGAGAAGGAAACCCGTCCAGAACAATGAAATATGAGAAGGAAACCCGTCAGAACAATGAAATATGAAAGGAAACCCGTCCAGAACAATGAAATATGAGAAGGAAACCCGTCCAGAACAATGAAATATGAGAAGGAAACCCTCCAGAAACAATGAAATATAGACAGGAAACCCGTCCAGAACAATGAAATATGAAGGAAACCCTTCCAGAACAATGAAATATGCAGAGGAAACCCGTCCAGAACAATGAAATATGAGAAGGAAACCGTCCAGAACAATGAAATATGACAGGGAAACCGACCAAACAAATGAAATATAGAAGGAAACCCTCCAGAACAATGAAATATGACAGCAAACCCGTCCAGAACAATGAAATATTAAGGAACCGTCCCCGAACAATGAAATATGAAAGAAACCCTCCAGAAAAATGAAAATAAAGGAAAACCCCCCGAACAAAAATAAAAGAAACCCCTAAAAAACAAGAAAAAAGAAGGAAACCCCCAGAACAAGGGAAAAATGAAGGGGAACCCCTAAAAAACAAGAAAAATTTTTAAGAAACCTTCCGGAAAAATGAAAAAAGGAAAAGGGGGAAAAACCCTCCAAAAATGAAATATGGGGAACCC
>NC_069472.1:185939-228070 GCF_026875155.1 Cherax quadricarinatus | reverse complement strand
AAAAGGCTGTGATAGAGTGGTTAGGGAGAAATTTTGCCGGCAGATTTTGAAAGTATATGGAATGGGTTTTTGGAATTTCAAAATGTTGTAAAAGAGTTTTTATGAGGATAGTGAAGCTCAGGTTAGGGTGTGTAGAAGAGAGGGAGAATACTTCCCGGTAAAAGTAGGTCTTAGACAGGGATGTGTAATGTCACCATGGTTGTTTAATATATTTAAAGATGGGGTTGTAAAAGAAGTAAATGCTAGGGTGTTCTGGAGAGGGGTGGAATTAAATAATGGGGAATCAATACAGAGCGGGAATTGACACAGTTGCTTTTTGCTGATGATACTGTGCTTATGGGAGATTCTAAAGAAAAATTGCAAAGGTTAGTGGATGAGTTTGTGAGTGTGTGTAAAGGTAGAAAGTTGAAAGTGAACATAGAAAAGAGTAAGGTGATGAGGGTATCAAATGATTTAAATAAAGAAAAATTGGATATCAAATTGGGGAGGAGGAGTATGGAAGAAGTGAATGTTTTCAGATACTTGGGAGTTGACGTGTCGGCGGATGGATTTATGAAGGATTAGGTTAATCATAGAGTTGATGAGGGAAAAAAGGTGAGTGGTGCGTTGAGGTATATGTGGAGACAAAAAACATTATCTATGGAGGCAAAGAAGGGAATGTTTGAAAGTACAGTAGTACCAACACTTTTATATGGGTGTGAAGCTTGGGTTGTGAATGCTGCAGCGAGGAGACGGTTGGAGGCAGTGGAGATGTCCTGTCTAAGGGCAATGTGTGGTGTAAATATTATGCACAAAATTCGGAGTGTGAAAATTAGGAGAAGGTGTGGAGTTAATAAAAGTATTAGTCAGAGGGCTAAAGAGGGGTTGTTGAGGTGGTTTGGTCATTTAGAGAGAATGGATCAAAGTAGAATGACATGGAGAACATTTAAATCTGTAGGAGAAGGAAGGCGGGGTAGGGGTCGTCCTCGAAAAGGTTGGAAGGAAGGGATAAGGGAGGGATATGTTGTGTATCTTTATACGTATATGCTTCTAACCTGTTGTGTTTTGAGCACCTCTGCAAAAACAGTGATTATGTGTGAGTGAGGTGAAAGAGTTGAATGATGATGAAAGTATTTTCTTTTCGGGGATTTTCTTTCTTTTTGGGTCACCCTGCCTCGGTGGGAGACGGCCAACTTCCATGGGGAAGTGGAACAGAATTCTTCCTCCGTAAGCCATGCGTGTTGTAAGAGGCGACTAAAATGCCGGTAGCAAGGGGCTAGTAACCTCTTTTCCTGTATATATTACTAAATGTAAAAGGAGAAACTTTCGTTTTTCCTTTTGGGCCACCCCGCCTCGGTGGGATACGGCCGGTGTGTTGAAAGAAAGATATATATATATATATATATATATAATATATATATATATATATATATATATATATATATATATATATATACATATATATATATATATATATATATTATATATATATATATATATATATATATATATATATATATATATATGTAGAGCCGAATAGGTAATAAGTTGTTGTTTTGGCTTAAATAGCAACACTCTTTTTGCCGAATAAGGCAAGCGAAAATTTGTGTACGCAATAATTTCTCAAAAATCATTCTGAAACTAACGAGAAAAATTAATTTCATTGTGTTTGTTTATTATTAAATTATTATAAACTTATAAAAAATATATTTACTTGGATTAGGCTAAATTAAATTTCGCTTGTTATAACAAGGCTAAGAAAAGTTTCTAAGGTTCGTTTGGTACAAATTATTAATTTTTACATTAACATAAATAAATAAAATTATTAATTTTTACATTAACATAAATAAATAAAATGTATTTTTAAACCTATAAGATAAAATTTTAGAAAGAACTTACTTTTAAATGAGTTCTTGTTAACTGACCAGTGTTACCTATTGTGTCATTGTCTCTGCCATTCCTCTATGTCTTTTTTGAGAAACAGTTATCTAATTTATTAGGACAGAAGAGAATGATAACTATATGTTTGATTTTCGTCTACATGATATTATGGAAAACAATGTTTTCATAAATAAATAAATAGTTTACAGCATGTCACTGCATTATATCGCTTGTAAACACACAAGAACCACTAAAATTATTAGTCTCATATATCTACACAAGTCTGTCTTAGGTACCAGTCTGTGCTAGTGAAACACAAGTGTAACTTAGGTACCAGTCTGTGCTAGTGAAACACAAATGTAACTTAGGTACTAGTCTGTGCTAGTGAAACACAAGTGTAACTTAGGTACCAGTCTGTGCTAGTGAAACACAAGTGTAACTTAGGTACCAGTCTGTGCTAGTGAAACACAAGTGTAACTTAGGTACCAGTCTGTGCTAGTGAAACACAAGTGTAACTTAGGTACCAGTCTGTGCTAGTGAAACAGATCAAAGCCCTACACGGTGTTAGACAGAATTGTAAAATATATTTTTAAAGAACGTTATTTAACTGCAGTTAAAAAACAAAGTAACATCGACACCATGCCCATCCCTTCTAGGGCAGGGTAGGTGCCTGAGCCCGAGCTTGCAGCTCACAAGCCTGTCATTCCTGTTAGACCAGAGAGGCCTAGCTTGTGGCTAGGCCTGGGGACAATTGGTCCCAAAGATGAGGAGGTGCTTGTGCCTCCTTCCATGTGAGACTTAGGTCTCAGACACTTTCTGAAGAGGGAGCCAAGGCCGGGCCACCACTTGGACAAGGCCGGGCCACCACTTGGACAAGGCCGGGCCACCACTTGGACAAGGCCGGGCCACCACTTGGACAAGGCCCGGGCCGGGAGAATACCGGCGAATCTTTAATAATAATAATAATAATAATAAACAAAGTAAATCCTTTATGAAAAGAACAAGACTTATGATACTAAGGTTTCAAACGTATATTAGTGCAAGGAATCATTGCAAAAAAAAAAAAAAAACAACTTACTGGAGACAAGAACAGTGAGAAATTAGCCAGGCTGCAGGAATGGCCATTTAAATGGTTTTGGTGGACAGATGGCGTGTATTGTGGATAGGTTTATTTGGATAAATATTTTAAATGTGAGAAATTTACAGATAAGAAAAAAGAATTCTGGTAGATGTTAAGTGAATGTGTTGGGAATGTGGGAGACATTGTTGTGTAAGACGCAGTGGGAAAGTTTGAAGTGTTTGGTGTATATAGCAGAGTAGAACCTTTAGTTTATGTCAAGGATACAGCCAGCATGTCAACATACAAGAACGGTAAAGACATACACAAAATCGGTAAAGCAAAACACAGTAACAGTACAGTGGAAAAGAACACTTAAGTACAGTTCATGATACAGGTGACATTTACCACAATATGTCCGTGTCAAAAGACAACTTACAATCAAGAACACTACAGTAACTTACAATAAGTACACTAATATAAAAGACAAGTACAGTAACATGTAAGAACAGCACAGTAACAAAAAACAGTACAGTAACACATTAAACAGTATAGTGACACATAAAATAGTATAGTAACATATAAAACAGTATAATTATACATCAGACAATACAGTAACACATAAATGAGTATAATAACACATAAAACATTTTAGTGCCACACACAACATTGTAGTAACAAATAAAACAGTAAATCGAAAACAGCATAGTAACACATAAAACAGCATAGTAACACATAAAACAGCATAGTAACACATAAAACAGCATAGTAACACATAAAACAGCATAGTAACACATAAAACAGCATAGTAACACATAAAACAGCATAGTAACACATAAAACAGCATAGTAACACATAAACAGCATAGTAACACATAAAACAGCATAGTAACACATAAAACAGCATAGTAACACATAAAACAGCATAGTAACACATAAAACAGCATAGTAACTATGCTTCAGTAAGGCTTTTGACAGGGTCCCACATCAGAGACTATTGAGGAAAATTAAGGCACATGGAATAGGGGGAGAAATTTTTTCCTGGATAGAGGCATGGTTGACAAATAGGCAGCAGAGAGTTTGCATAAATGGGGAGAAATCAGAGTGGGGAAGCGTCACGAGCGGTGTTCCACAAGGGTCAGTGTTGGGCCCCCTGCTGTTCACAATCTACATAAAAGGCATAGATGAGGGCATAAAGAGCGATATCGTCAAGTTTGCCGATGACACCAAAATAGGCCGTCGAATTCATTCTGACGAGGACATTCGAACATTCCAGGAAGATTTGAATAGACTGATGCAGTGGTCGGAGAAGTGGCAGATGCAGTTTAATATAGACAAATGCAAAGTTCTAAATGTTGGACAGGACAATAACCATGCCACATATAAACTAAATAATGTAGATCTTAATATTACGGATTGCGAAAAAGATTTAGGAGTTCTGGTTAGCAGTAATCTGAAACCAAGACAACAGTGCATAAGTGTTCGCAATAAAGCTAATAGAATCCTTGGCTTCATATCAAGAAGCATAAATAATAGGAGTCCTCAGGTTGTTCTTCAACTCTATACATCCTTGGTTAGGCCTCATTTAGATTATGCTGCACAGTTTTGGTCACCGTATTACAGAATGGATATAAATTCTCTGGAAAATGTACAAAGGAGGATGACAAAGTTGATCCCATGTATCAGAAACCTCCCCTATAAGGATAGACTAAGGGCCCTGAATCTGCACTCTCTAGAAAGACGTAGAATTAGGGGGGATATGATTGAGGTGTATAAATGGAAGACAGGAATAAATAAAGGGGATGTAAATAGTGTGCTGAAAATATCTAGCCTAGACAGGACTCGCAGCAATGGTTTTAAGTTGGAAAAATTCAGATTCAGGAAGGATATAGGAAAGTACTGGTTTGGTAATAGAGTTGTGGATGAGTGGAACAAACTCCCAAGTACAGTTATAGAGGCCAGAACGTTGTGTAGCTTTAAAAATAGGTTGGCTAAATACATGAGTGGATGTGGGTGGGTGTGAGTTGGACCTGATAGCTTGTGCTACCAGGTCGGTTGCCGTGTTCCTCCCTTAAGTCAATGTGACCTGACCTGAATAGGTTGGGTGCATTGGCTTAAGCCGGTAGAAGACTTGGACCTGCCTCACATGGGCCAGTAGGCCTTCTGCAGTGTTCCTTCGTTCTTATGTTCTTATGTAACACATAAAATAGTACAATAACACAAAACACAAATATTACGTAAAAAGTACAACACAAAAAAGAATATAATACAAGAGATGTAAATCAAAATAACATTGCTGCAACACAGTACAGTAACACAGAAGACCAGTACAGTAACACAGAAGACCAGTACAGTAACACAGAAGACCAGTACAGTAACACAGAAGACCAGTACAGTAACACAGAAGACCAGTACAGTAACACAGAAGCCCAGTACAGTAACACAGAAGACCAGTACAGTAACACAGAAGACCAGTACAGTAACACAGAAGACCAGTACATAACACAGAAGACCGGTACAGTAACACAGAAACCAGTACAGTAACACAGAAGACCATTTACAGTAACACAGAAGACCAGTACAGTAACACAGAAGACCAGTACAGTAACACAGAAGACCAGTACAGTAACACAGAAGACCAGTACAGTAACACAGAAGACCAGTACAGTAACACAGAAGACCAGTACAGTAACACAGAAAAACCAGTACAGTAACACAGAAAAACCAGTACAGTAACACAGAAGACCAGTACAGTAAACACAGAAGACCAGTACAGTAACACAGAAGCCCAGAACGATAACACAGAAGACCAGTACAGTAACACAGAAGACCATTTACAGTAACACAGAAGACCAGTACAGTAACACAGAAGGGACCAGTACAGTAACAAAAGAAGACCAGTACAGTAACACGAAGACCAGTACAGAAACACAGAAACCAGTACAGTAACACAGAAGCCCAGTACAGTAACACAGAAGACCAGTACAGAAACACGGGTTCAGTAACACAGAAGACCATTTACAGTAACCCAAAAGAAACCAGTACAGTAACACACCCAGTACAGAAAACACAGAAGACCAGTCCCAGTAACACAGAAGCCAGAACTTTTAACACAGAAGACCCCCAAACACAAAAGACCATACAGTAACACAGAAGACCAGTACTGTAACACAGAAGACCAGTACAGTAACACAAAAAGACAGTCAGTAACACTGAAACCAGTACAGTAACACAGAAGACCAGTACAGTAAACAAGAAGCCCAGTACAGAAAACACAGAAGACCAGACTTAACACAGTAAGTAACAGGAAGACCAGTACATTTAACACAGAAGACCATACAGTAACACAGAAGACCAGTACGTAACACAGAAGACCAGTACTGTAACACAGTACAGTAACAGAGAAGACCAGTACAGTAACACAGAAGACCAGTACAGTAACACAGAAGACCAGTACAGTAACACAGAAGACCAGTACTGTAACACAGTACAGTAACACAGAAGACCAGTACAGTAACACAGAAGACCAGTACTGTAACACAGAAGACCAGTAAAGTAACACAGAAGACCAGTACAGTAACACAGAAGACCAATACAGTAACACAGAAGACCAGTACAGTAACACAAAAGACCAGTACGTAAACAGAAGACCGTACAGTAAAAAAGAAGACCAGTACTGTAACACAGAAGACCAGTACAGTAACACAGAAGACCAGTACAGTAACACAGAAGACCAGTACAGTAACACAGAATACCAGTACAGTAACACAGAAGACCAGTACAGTAACACAGAAGACCAGTACAGTAACACAGAAGACCAGTACAGTAACACAGAAGACCAGTACAGTAACACAGAAGACCAGTACAGTAACACAGAAGACCAGTACAGTAACACAGAAGACCAGTACAGTAACACAGAACAGTACTGTAACACAGAAGAACAATGCAGTAACACAGAAAAACAGTAAAGTAGAGGTGGCTTGGTTTATACAATACGGGGATACCTTTCTAGGATCGCGCAGCGACTGATATATATTTAGTTGTTTTAAATGTTAACTCTGGTGAGGCATAATGTTGTTCCTTTTTACCGTTTTTTAAAATTTGTTATCTCCGGGGAATGAACACAAATAAGAACACTACTTCGACTCCTATCAAGAGGCTGGAGTGGGAAAACCCACCGTGCTCTGTCAGAGGGGCGGAGGGGGAATTAAAACCCCACGTGATACTGTAAAGGAGGTGGGTGGAATAACACCACGTGACTACTGTCAGAGAGGCTGGGGGGGAAAAACCCACCTGACTACTGTCAAGGGGGCGAGTGGGAAAACCCCACCGTGATACTGTCAGAGAGGCTGGAGGGGAAAAACCCACGTGACTCTGTCAGAAGGCTGGAGGGGAATAACACCACAGGGGTACGTCAGAGAGGCTGAGTGGGAATAACACCACAGTGGATCGTCAGAGAGGCTGGAGTGGGATATCCCCAAACCAGTACTACTGGTCAGATTGACACTTTGAGTCCAAATTGCATATCATGAATTATAATATTAATTTTAAATGTAAGAATAATAATAATAACAATAAAATATAAAATAAATAATTCTAATAATAAAATAGTATTATTGCGGACCAGTCGCCTCAATTTATCTCTGAGTTCCAGAATTGCCATTTGGAGCCAGTGGTTGTCTTAAAGGTCCGCCCCCCTTCGCCTTCCCAGGTAATTTTGTCCAGGAATCCACCCCGTGGCCCCCGGATGTCTCCCTTCCTCACTTCCCTAAAGGTCGCCTCGCTCTCTCTCTCTCCTGCCTTCCACCCTTTCAGCGTCCCAGGTCATGTATCCAAGAATCCATCCGTCCGCCGCGGATTTCCCCTTTCCACTTCCAAAGGGTCAGCCTCCCCAAACCTGATTCTTGCTTTCTCCAGGTCATGTATCCAGGAATCCAACCGTCCGCCACCGGATGTCCCCCTTCCCCAGGTCAGCCTCAACTGTAATTCATGCCTTCCCCAAGTTCATGTTCCAGGATCATCGCCCGGCACCGGAGTCCCCTTCCCACTCCCCAAGGGTCAGCCTCAACTGTTAGTATTCATGCCTTCCCAGGTTCATGTACCCAGAATCCATCCGTTCGCTCCCGGATGCTCCCTTCCCACTTTTCCAAAGGTCAGCCTCAACAACAAACCTTCCTCAAGTTAATGTATCAGGACTCAATCGTTCGCTCCCGGATGTGTTCCCTTCCAACATTTACTTAAGTCGGCGGGCCTTCCTGGATCAGTGTTCCACTTCCCGATTTCAGCCGGTTGCACCCTCAGGACCTTGCGCGTGGAAACTTGGTCTTGTCTAGCTGGTCTAGGGTAGAACTGTCAAGGTGGTGGAATTACTGGGGGACACACAGAAAACTCGCCCAGTAATTACCCCACCAAGACAGCCGCGACCGTACACCAGCTGGGAGCCACCAAGCTGTCACCATTCGGCACCTCGGAGAGGCAATTAAGAACATTTGGTTCCTTTTATATTACATTTAAATTTTATACTTAGTACAAGATTTTCCTTACTTATTTAAAGTTTAAAAGTATTTGTGGTGTTTTATTTTACGTATGAATTCCGAGTTTTGAAGACTTGTCACCCTCATCAAACTGTATTACATGTTCCCTTTTTTTTCATTTTTATTTACTTATTCGTCTTTTACATTTAACACCCCAAAGGCTAAAAAGCTCACAAACTAACATATATTATTATTTTTACAAACATTTGTACGTCTCAGGCACACGCACCTTACCCCATACACCATATACATACACTTGTATGTATATAAAACCAACAACGCAGCCGGTATTCCCAAATACGCACACTGCTACAGTGCCACAGTTTCTCCTTTTCACTCTAACATGTTAAGGTCAGCACACATAGCAACAAAGCAACACATCTCACTCAAATTTCCCATGCAGAATACTCATGCATACATACATGTATACACATACATGGAATAATTGTACTAGTATTAATATCTCCTAAAACAATATGGACTCGATTTCCCAAATATTCACCGAGTACATCTCAGTCCCACAGTGTCTCCATCCACATTATCTCCCCAAGTGAACTAATCAAATATTGCTAAGAACAACAATGCACAAAAAAATAACTCCTGGGATTTCGACCTCATGTAGTCTGGGACCTTTACGCAAATACACTGCAGCAGACAGTGAGGGTCACCACACATGCAGCGACAGGGACGGGTACCACACACCTAAACATACAGTGACAGTACCACACACCTTAAACCCAGACAGTGGGGGTCACCAACACCTTTAGCGCCAGACGGGTCACCAACACCTTATCACCAGTGCGGGTTGCCACACACCTTCAGTAGACAGTGAGGGTCATGACACACCTTCAGCACCCATGAGGGGTAACCACCTCTTTAGCAGCCAGTGACGGGTCACACACACCTTCAGCACCTGACGGGCCTCCAACCCCTTAATAAGCAGAATGTGACGGATCACAACACACTTTAGCAGCAAGGTGGACGGTTGCCCACACCTCAGCAGACAGGAGGTCACACACACTTTCAGCGCCAGTGACGGTTGCCACACCTTTCAGCAGCCAGTGACGGGTTGCCACACACTTCAGCAGAGATTTGAGGGTCCCAACCCCTTCAGACAGTGACGGGTTGCACACACCTTCAAAACCATGAGGGTTCCACACTCTTTCAGAAAAGTGACGGGTCACCACCACGTTTGCAGCCAGTGACGGGTACCACACACCTTCAGCACCTGTGACGGGCCTCCCCACACCTTAAAAACCCAGGAAAGTGACGGATCACTAACACCTTAGCAGCCAGTGACGGGTTGCACACACCTTCAGCAGACAGTACGGGTCACCACACATTCAGCAGCCAGTGACGGGTTCCCACACACTTCAGCAGCGTGACGGGTCACCAAACACTTTCAGCGCCAGGAGGGTGCCACCACCTTCAGCAAGAGTGAAGGGTCACCCACACACACTTCAAAACAGTGAGGGGTTGCCACACACCTTCAGAAGCAGTGACGGTTGCCACACTCTTTCAGAAGACATTGACGGGTCACCACCCACGTTAGCACATAAAGGTCACCACACACTTCAGCAGCATTGAAGGTTGCCACAATTTCAGCAGACAGTGACGGTTGCCAAACCCACCTTCAGCAGCCAGTGATGGGTAAACACACACCTTCACAGCCATTTGCGAGTTACTACACCTTCAGCAGCAGTGACGGGTCACCACAACCTTCACAAAGTGACGGGTAACCCACAATTCGCACCAGTAGGGTCACCAAACACCTTCAACAGCCAGTGACGGGTTGCCACTCACCTTCAGCAGACAGTGACGGGTCACCACACACCTCTAGCAGCCAGTGACGGGTCACCACACACCTCTAGCAGCCAGTGACGGGTTGCCACTCACCTTCAGCAGACAGTGACGGGTCACCACACACCTCTAGCAGCCAGTGACGGGTCACCACACACCTCTAGCAGCCAGTGACGGGTTGCCACTCACCTTCAGCAGAGAGTGACGGGTCACCACACACCTTCAGCAGACAGTGACGGGCCACCACACACCTTTAGCAGCCAGTGACGGGTCACAACACACCTTCAGAAGCCAGTGACGGGTTGCCACACACGTTAAGCGGAGAGTGACGGGTCACCACACACCTTCAGCAGACAGTGACGGGCCATCACACACCTTTAGCAGCCAGTGACGGGTCACAACACACCTTCAGAAGCCAGTGACGGGTTGCCACACACGTTAAGCGGACAGTGACGGGTCACCATACACCTTAAGCAGCCAGTGAAGGGTTGCCACACACCTTCAGCAGACAGTGACGGGTTGCCCCCCACCTTCAGCAGCCAGTGACGGGTCACCACCCACCTTCAGCAGCCAGTGACGAGTTATCACACACCTTCAGCAGCCAGTGACGGGTCACACCACACCTTCAGAAGCCAGTGACGGGTTGCCACACACGTTAAGCGGACAGTGACGGGGTGCCACACACCCTCAGCAACCAGTGACGGTTCACCACACACCTTCAGCAGCCAGTGACGGGTCAACACACACCTTCAGCAGCCAGTGACGGGTCAACAAACACCTTCAGCAGCCACTGACGGGTCACCACACACCTTCAGCAGCCAGTAATTAGTTAATTATACTTGTAATGACTAGGTAATGACCTGGTAGTGACAGTTAATGATCCTGGTTGACTATTTAAGTCGAATGACTATTATTGATCCGGTAGTGACTGTTAAGATCCTGGTGTGACAGTTAATGACCCGGTAGGACTAGTAATGATCCTGGTGGACTAGTTAATGACCCGGTAGTGACTAGTTAAGATCCTGGTTTGACTAGTTAATGATCCTGGTTGTGACTTTAAGACCTGAAGTGACTAGTTATTGACCTTGTAGTGACAGTATGACCCTGGTTGTGACTATTTAAATGTCCTGGTAGGATGGTTAAGGGTCCGGAGTGACACGATGATCCTGGTAGTGACTAGTTATGACCTGGCAGTGACTAGTTAATGATCTGGAGTGACAATAATATCCTGGTAGTGACTAGTTAATGACCCGTATTACTAGTTAAGATCCTGGTAGTGACTAGTTAAGACCGGGTAGTGACTAGTTATGACCCGGGGTAGTAAACTAGTTAATGTCCTGGTAGTGACTAGTTAATGTCCTGGTTGGCTAGTTAATGACCCTTTGTTAGTGACTAGTTAATGATCCGGAGTACAGTAAGATCCGGTTTGTGAATTTAAATGATCCGGGTATGAAGTTAATGACCTGGTAGGACAGTTAAAAACCGGTAGTGACTAGTTAATGACCTGGTAGTGAAGTTAATGATCCTGTAGTGACTAATTAATGACTGGTTGTGCTAGTTAATGATCCTGGTAGTGACTAGTTAGGGATCCTGGTTGACATTAATGATCCTGGTAGTGACTATTTAAATGACCGGTAGGACTTTTAAATGAATCCTGGTATGACAGTTAATGACCTGTAGGGACTAGAAAATGATCCTGGAAAGTGACTAGTTAATGAACCTGTGGGGTGACTAGTTATGATCCTGGTAGTGACTATTAATGATCCGGGTTTGACAGTTAATATCCTGTAGTGACTAGCTAGTTTGGTAGTACTAGTTAATGATCCTGGTGGACTAGTTAGATCCTGGTAGTGACTAGTTAAAGACCTGGTAGGACTAGTAATGATCCTGGTAGTGACAGTTATTGACCTGGTGTGCTAGTTAATTGATCTGGTAGTGACTAGTTAATGACCCTGGTAGTGACTATTTTAATGATCCTGGTAGTGACTAGTTAATTTGATCCGGGTAGTGACTAGTTAATGATCCTGATAGTGACTATTTTAATGATCCTGGTAGTGACTAGTTAATGATCCTGGTAGTGACTAGTTAATGATCCTGGTAGTGACTAGTTAATGATCCTGGTAGTGACTAGTTAATGATTCCTGGTAGTGACTAGTTAATGATCCTGGTATGTTATCTGGAAAGATTTATCTGGAGAGAGTCGGGTCAACGCCCCGCGGCCGGTCTGTGCCAGCCTCCTTAGGTCAGTGTCCAGGATGGACCCACACCAGTGACTACACCCAGGACCATTTTACTGATGGGAATAGGAACAGTGGAAAGAAACAGTTCAATGTTTCCCCTGGGCTGGAATCAAACCCGGCCCTCACCGTGTGAAGCGAGAGCGTTAACCACCAGGCCACAGTGACTAGTTAATGATCCTGGTAGTGACTAGTTAATGATCCTGGTAGTGACTAGTTAATGATCCTGATAGTGACTAGTTAATGATCCTGGTAGTGACTAGTTAATGATCCTGGTAGTGACTAGTTAATGATCCGGTAGTGATAGTTAATGATCCTGTAGTGACTAGTTAATGACCCTGTTAGTGACTAGTTAATGACCCTGGTAGTGACTAGTTAATGATCCTGGTAGTGACTAGTTAATGATCCTGGTAGTGAACTAGTTAATGATCCTGATAGTGACTAGTTAATGATCCGTTATGACTAGTTATGATTCTGGTAGTGACTAGTTAATGATCCTGGTAGTGACTAGTTATGATCCGGGTAGTGATAGTTAATGATCCTGATAGTGACTAGTTAATGATCCTGGTAGTGATAGTTAATGATCCTGGTAGTGACTAGTTAATGATCCTGTAGTGACAGTTAAGCCTGGTGATGACTAGTTAATGATCCTGATAGTGACTAGTTAATGATCCTGGTAGTGACTAGTTAATGATCCTGGTAGGGGACTAGTATGATCCTGGTAGTGACTAGTTAATGATCTGGTATGACTAGTTAATGATCCGGGATAGTGACTATTTAATGATCCTGGTAGTGACTAGTTAATGATCCTGGTAGTGACTAGTTATGATCCGGGTAGTAAATAGTTAATGTCCTTTGGTGTGACTAGTTAATGATCCTGGTAGGACTAGTTAATGACCCTGGTAGTGACTAGTTAATGATCCTGGTATTGACTAGTTAATGATCCTGGTAGTGACTATTTAATGATCCTGGTAGTGACTAGTTAATGATCTGGTAGTAAATAGTTAATGATCCTGGTATTGACTAGTTAATGATCCTGGTAGGACTAAAATCCCAAATTTTCAGACTCTCATGTGCGGGATTTATGCATGTATTAATTTAAATTCCTTTATTATTTAGGAACATTTGTGCGTCTGTATGTATTGAATATTCAATATTGCTTAAGTGGCTATCACACAGAAAAAATTTATGTTCACTGTGTGAATAAACACATACAAGAAAACTTTAAATGTTACTAGATAAATATAGTCGAATAAGTTCTTTCTCATAATGAGGTGTTAGTAAAGGGTGTGATATGGATAGGTAGGTGTTTAGTCGGTTGATAATGGATTGGTGAGGTGTTAGTCAGGGTGATAAGGAATAGGTGAAAGTGTTAGTCAGGTGTGATTTTGGAAAATGGGGTGTTACTCAGGTGGATCATCGATAGGTGAGGTGTTGTCAGGTTTGGTTCATGGATGGTGAGGTGTTGTCAGGTGTGAAAGGAATAGGTGAAGTGTTAGTCAGGTGTGATCTTGGGAAAAGGAGGTGTTACTCAAGGTGTGATCTCGATGGTGAGGTGTTAGTCAGGTGTGGTCATGGATAGTGAGGTGTTATCAAGTGTGATCTGTAGGTGAGGGTTAGTCAATTGATCATGGATAGGTGAGGTGTTATCAAGTGGATCATGTAGGTGAGGTGTTAGTCAAGTGTATCAGGGATAGGTGAGTGTTAGTCGGGTTTGGGGATCTGGATAGGTGAGGTATTAGTCGCGTGGTGATCATGGATAGGTGAGGTTACTCAATGGATCATGGATGGGTGGGGTGTTAGTCAGATGTGATCATGGTTAAAGTGAGGTGTTAGTCAGATTATCATGGATAAGTGAATTTGTTAGTCAGGTGTGTCAGGGATAGTGAGGTGTTATCATGTGTCATGGAAGGTGAGGGTTATTCAGTGGATAAATGGATAGGGAGGTTTAGTCAGGTGTGATAAGGAATATAAAGTGTAGTAGGTGTGACTTGGATAAGTGAGGGTACAGGTGTGATCATCGATAGTGAGGTGTTAGTCAGGTGTGGTCATGGTTAGGTGAGGTGTTAGTCGGGTGTGATCATGGATAGGTGAGATCTTAGGCGGTGCGATCATGGATGGTTAGGTGACTATGTGGGATCTGGTAGTGAGGTATTAGTGTGTGATCATGGAAGGTGAGGTGTTACTCAGGTGTGATAAGGGATAGGTGAGGTGTTAGTCAGGTGTGATCATGGATAGGTGAGGTGTTTAGTCAGGTGTGATCGGAAATGTGAGTGTTAGTCAGTGTGATCATGGATAGGTGAGGTCTTTATCAGGTGTGATCATGGATAGGTGAGGCTTAGTCAGGTGTGATAATGGATAGGTGAGGTATTAGTCAGGTATAATCATGGATAGGTGAGGTGTTAGTCGGGTTTGTGATTTTTTGATAGGTGAGGTCTTAGCCAGGTGTGATAGTGGATAGGTGAATTTTTAGTCAGATGTGATTTTGGATAGGTGAGATGTTAGTCAGGTGTGGTCATGGATAGGTGAGGTGTTAGTCAGGTGTGGTCATGGATAGGTGAGGTGTTAGTCAGGTGTAGTCATGGATAAGTGAGGTGTTACTAAGGTGTGATCATGTATAGTTGAGGTCTTAGGCGGGTGCGATCATGGATAGGTGAGGTGTTACTCATGTGGGATCGTGGATAGTGAGGTGTTAGTCAGGTGTGATCATGGATAAGTGAGGTGTTAGTCAGGTGTGGTAATGGATAGGTGAGGTGTTAATCAGGTGTGATCATGGATAGGTGAGGTGTTAGTCAGGTGTGATCATCGATAGGTGAGGTGTTACTCATATGGGATCGTGGATAGTGAGGTGTTAGTCAGGTGTGATCATGGATAAGTGAGGTGTTACTCAGGTGTGACCATGGATAGGTGAGGTGTTAGTCAGGTGTGAACATGAATAGGTGAGGTGTTAGTCAGGTGTGATCATGGATAGGTGAGGTGTTAGTCAGGTGTGATCAGGAATATTCGAGGTGTTAGTCAGGTGTGATCATGGATAGGTGAGGTATTAGTCAGGTGTAATCATGGATAGGTGAGGTTTAGTCAGGTGTGATCATGGATAGGTGAGGTGTTAGTCAAATGTGATCATGGATAGGTGAGGTGTTAGTCAAGTGTGATCATGGATAGGTGAGGTGTTAGTCAAGTGTGATCATGGATAGGTGAGGTGTTAGTCAGGTGTGATCATGGATAGGTGAGGTATTAGTCGCGTTTTATCATGGATAGGTGAGGTGTTACTCACATGTGATCATGGATGGGTGAGGTGTTAGTCAGATGTGATCATGGATAAGTGAGGTGTTAGTCAGATGTGATCATGGATAAGTGAAGTGTTAGTCAGGTGTGATCATGGATAGGTGAGGTGTTACTCAGGTGTGATCATGGACAGGTGAGGTGTTAGTCAGGTGTGATCATGGATAGGTGAGGTCTTAGTCAGGTGTGATAAGGAATAGGTGAAGTGTTAGTCAGGTGTGATCTTGGATAAGTGAGGTGTTACTCAGGTGTGATCATCGATAGGTGAGGTGTTAGTCAGGTGTGGTCATGGTTAGGTGAGGTGTTAGTCAGGTGTGATCATGGATAGGTGAGATCTTAGGCTGGTGCGATCATGGATAGGTTAGGTGTTACTCATGTGGGATCGTGGATAGTGAGGTATTAGTCAGGTGTGATCATGGATAGGTGAGGTGTTACTCAGGTGTGATCATGGATAGGTGAGGTGTTAGTCAGGTGTGATCATGGATAGGTGAGGTGTTAGTCAGGTGTGATCAGGAATATGTGAGGTGTTAGTCAGGTGTGATCATGGATAGGTGAGGTCTTTATCAGGTGTGATCATGGATAGGTGAGGCTTAGTCAGGTGTGATAATGGATAGGTGAGGTATTAGTCAGGTATAATCATGGATAGGTGAGGTGTTAGTCAGGTGTGATCATTGATAGGTGAGGTCTTAGCCAGGTGTGATAGTGGATAGGTGAATTTTTAGTCAGATGTGATTTTGGATAGGTGAGATGTTAGTCAGGTGTGGTCATGGATAGGTGAGGTGTTAGTCAGGTGTGGTCATGGATAGGTGAGGTGTTAGTCAGGTGTAGTCATGGATAAGTGAGGTGTTACTAAGGTGTGATCATGTATAGTTGAGGTCTTAGGGGGTGCGATCATGGATAGGTGAGGTGTTACTCATGTGGGATCGTGGATAGTGAGGTGTTATCAGTGTGATCATGGATAAGTGAAGTGTTAGTCAGGTGTGGTAATGGATAGGTGAGGTGTTAATCGTGTGATCATGGATAGGTGAGGTGTTAGTCAGGTGTGATCATCGATAGGTGAGGTGTTACTCATATGGGATCGTGGATAGTGAGGTGTTAGTCAGGTGTGATCATGGATAAGTGAGGTGTTACTCAGGTGTGACCATGGATAGGTGAGGTGTTAGTTCAGGTGTGGAACATGAATAGGTGAGGTGTTAGTCAGGTGTGATCATGGATAGGTGAGGTGTTAGTCAGGTGTGATCAGGAATATGTGAGGTGTTAGTCAGGTGTGATCATGGATAGGTGAGGTCTTTATCAGGTGTGATCATGGATAGGTGAGGCTTAGTCAGGTGTGATAATGGATAGGTGAGGTATTAGTCAGGTATAATCATGGATAGGTGAGGTGTTAGTCAGGTGTGATCATTGATAGGTGAGGTCTTAGCCAGGTGTGATAGTGGATAGGTGAATTTTTTGTCAGATGTGATTTTGGATAGGTGAGGATGTTAGTCAGGTGTGGTCATGGATAGGTGAGGGGGGTTAGTCAGGTTGGTCATGGATAGGTGAGGTGTTAGTCAGGTGTAGTCAGGGGAAAAGTGAGGTGTTACAAAGGTGTGATCATGTATAGTTGAGGTCTTAGGCGGGTGCGATCATGGATAGGTGAGGTGTTACTCATGTGGGATCGTGGATAGTGAGGTGTTAGTCAGGTGTGATCATGGATAAGTGAGGTGTTAGTCAGGTGTGGTAATGGATAGGTGAGGTGTTAATCAGGTGTGATCATGGATAGGTGAGGTGTTAGTCAGGTGTGATCACGATAGGTGAGGTGTTACTATATGGGATCGTGGATAGTGAGGTGTTAGTCAGGTGTGATCATGGATAAGTGAGGTGTTACTCAGGTGTGACCATGGATAGGTGAGGTGTTAGTCAGGTGTGAACATGAATAGGTGAGGTGTTAGTCAGGTGTGATCATGGATAGGTGAGGTGTTAGTCAGGTGTGATCAGGAATATGCGAGGTGTTAGTCAGGTGTGATCATGGATAGGTGAGGTATTAGTCAGGTGTAATCATGGATAGGTGAGGTTTAGTCAGGTGTGATCATGGATAGGTGAGGTGTTAGTCAAATGTGATCATGGATAGGTGAGGTGTTAGTCAAGTGTGATCATGGATAGGTGAGGTGTTAGTCAAGTGTGATCATGGATAGGTGAGGTGTTAGTCAGGTGTGATCATGGATAGGTGAGGTATTAGTCGCGTGTGATCATGGATAGGTGAGGTGTTACTCACATGTGATCATGGATGGGTGAGGTGTTAGTCAGATGTGATCATGGATAAGTGAGGTGTTAGTCAGATGTGATCATGGATAAGTGAAGTGTTAGTCAGGTGTGATCATGGATAGGTGAGGTGTTACTCAGGTGTGATCATGGACAGGTGAGGTGTTAGTCAGGTGTGATCATGGATAGGTGAGGTCTTAGTCAGGTGTGATAAGGAATAGGTGAAGTGTTAGTCAGGTGTGATCTTGGATAAGTGAGGTGTTACTCAGGTGTGATCATCGATAGGTGAGGTGTTAGTCAGGTGTGGTCATGGTTAGGTGAGGTGTTAGTCAGGTGTGATCATGGATAGGTGAGATCTTAGGCTGGTGCGATCATGGATAGGTTAGGTGTTACTCATGTGGGATCGTGGATAGTGAGGTATTAGTCAGGTGTGATCATGGATAGGTGAGGTGTTACTCAGGTGTGATCATGGATGGGTTTGAGGTGTTAGTCAGGTGTGATCATGGATAGGTGAGGTGTTAGTCAGGTGTGATCAGGAATATGTGAGGTGTTAGTCAGGTGTGATCATGGATAGGTGAGGTCTTTATCAGGTGTGATCATGGATAGGTGAGGCTTAGTCAGGTGTGATAATGGATAGGTGAGGTATTAGTCAGGTATAATCATGGTTTAGGTGAGGTTTTAGCAGGTGGTGATCATTGATAGGTGAGGCTTAGCCAGGTGTGATAGTGGATAGGTGAATTTTTAGTCAGATGTGATTTTGGATAGGTGAGATGTTAGTCAGGTGTGGTCATGGATAGGTGAGGTGTTAGTCAGGTGTGGTCATGGATAGGTGAGGTGTTAGTCAGGTGTAGTCATGGATAAGTGAGGTGTTACTAAGGTGTGATCATGTATAGTTGAGGTCTTAGGCGGGTGCGATCATGGATAGGTGAGGTGTTACTCATGTGGGATCGTGGATAGTGAGGTGTTAGTCAGGTGTGATCATGGATAAGTGAGGTGTTAGTCAGGTGTGGTAATGGATAGGTGAGGTGTTAATCAGGTGTGATCATGGATAGGTGAGGTGTTAGTCAGGTGTGATCATCGATAGGTGAGGTGTTACTCATATGGGATCGTGGATAGTGAGGTGTTAGTCAGGTGTGATCATGGATAAGTGAGGTGTTACTCAGGTGTGACCATGGATAGGTGAGGTGTTAGTCAGGTGTGAACATGAATAGGTGAGGTGTTAGTCAGGTGTGATCATGGATAGGTGAGGTGTTAGTCAGGTGTGATCAGGAATATGCGAGGTGTTAGTCAGGTGTGATCATGGATAGGTGAGGTATTAGTCAGGTGTAATCATGGATAGGTGAGGTTTAGTCAGGTGTGATCATGGATAGGTGAGGTATTAGTCAGGTGTAATCATGGATAAGTGAGGTCTTAGCCAAATGTGATCATGGGTAGGTGAATTTTTAGTCAGGTGTGATTATGGATAGGTGAGATGTTAGTCAGGTGTGGTCATGGATACGTGAGGTGTTAGTCAGGTGTGGTCATGGATAAGTGAGGTGTTAGTCAGGTGTGATCATGGATAGGTGAGGTGTTAGTCAGGTGTGATCATGGATAGTTGAGGTGTTAGTCAGGTGTGATCATGGATAGGTGAGGTGTTAGTCAGGTGTGATCAGGAAAATGTAAGGTGTTAGTCAGGTGTGATCATGGATAGGTGAGATCTTAGTCAGGTGTGATCATGGATAGGTGATGTCTTAGCCAGGTGTGATCATGGATAGGTGAGGTGTTAGTAAGGTGTGATCATGGATTGGTGAATTGTTAGTCAGGTGTGATCATGGATAGGTGAGATGTTAGTCAGGTGTGGTCATAGATAAGTGGGGTGTTAGTCGGTGTGATATGGTTTTAGGTAGGTGTTAGTCAGTTGATGGCATGGATACGTGAGCTGTTAGTCAGGTGTGGTCATAGATAAGTGAGGTGTTAGTCAGGTGTGATCATGGATAGGTGAGGTGTTAGTCAGGTGTGATCATGGATGGTGAGGTGTTAGTCAGGTGTGATCATGGATAGGTGAAGTTTTATTTCAGGTGTGATAAAGATAGGTAGGTTAGCGGTGTGATCAGGAAAGTGTAAGGTGTTAGTCAGGTGTGATCATGGATAGGTGAGGTCTTAGTCAGGTGTGATCATGGATAGGTGATGTCTTAGCCAGGTGTGATCATGGATAGATGAGGTGTTAGTATGGTGTGATCATGGGTTGTTGAATTGTTAGTCAGGAGTGATCATGGATAGGTGATGTTTTAGCCAGGTGTGATCATGGATAGATGAGGTGTTAGTAAGGTGTGATCATGGATTGTTGAATTGTTAGTCAGGTGTGATCATGGATAGGTGATGTTTTAGCCAGGTGTGATCATGGATAGGTGAGGTGTTAGTAAGGTGTGATTATGGATAGGTGAAATGTTAGTCAAGTGTGGTCATGGATAGGTGAGGTGTCAGTCAGGTGTGTCATGGATAGGCGAGGTGTTAGTTAGGTGTGATCATGGATAGGTGAGGTGTTATTCAGGTGTGGTGATGGATAGGTGGGGTGTTACTCAGGTGAGGTCATGGATAGGTGAGGTGTTATTCAGGTGTAATCGTGGATAGGTGAGGTGTTAGTCAAGTGTGGTCATGGATAGATGAGGTGTTAGTCATTTGTGATCATGGATAGGTGAGGTGTTAGCCAGGTGTGATCATGGATAGGTGAGGTGTTAGTCAGGTGTGATCAACTGATCTTATGCTGACTGGATCTTCTCTGTACAGTCTCCTCACAAAAAAAGAGAAATAATTATAATAATATAATAAAAATTAAAAATAATAATAATAATAATAATAATAATAATATAATAATAATAATAAATTTTTATTTATTTTTAAATTATTATTATTATTATTATTATTATTATTATTATTATTATTATTATTATTATTATTATTATTATTATTATTTTAATTTTTAATTTATTATTATAAGAAGAAGAAGAAGAAGAAAAAGAAGAAGAAGAAGAAGAAGAAAATGAAGATCAAGAAAGATAGTGAAACCAGAGTAAACATGATGAATTATCAACACTGATGTTTTGTAGACACCAACTGTCCTGTATTTCCCATTATATTTCCACTTATAGTTTATCTCACACCATCACCTGTAGTTCACACTTGTAGTTCACACTTGTAGTTCACACTTGTAGTTCACACTTGTAGTTCACACTTGTAGTTTACTTTAAACCATCACCTGAAGTTCACACTTGTAGTTCACACTTGTAGTTTACCTTAAACCTGTAGTTTACCTTAAACCTGAAGTTCACACTTGTAGTTCACACCTGTAGTCCACACTTGTAGTTCACACTTGCAGTTCACACTTGTAGTCTACTTTAAACCATCACCTGAAGTTCACACTTGTAGTTCCCACTTAAAGTTTACCATCACCTAAAGTTCACACTGTTATGCACCTTAGGGAAACACCTTTGACCTATAGTTATCATTTACATTTACAACTAACGAGGCCGCAAGAAAACTTGTTATTTAAATGGATTACAGAAAGTGAATCTGACTTAGTTTCTTCACCTGACTGAGTTCTTCAACCTGATTTAGTTCCTGCACCTGACCTGTCCTTGTATGTTGCTCAGATAGTCTTGTATTTCTCTGTACTGGTCACTAGTACTCTCCATGTTGGTGCTAGGTGGGAGAGAAGCACTGGTCAATAGTACCCTCCTCGTTGATGCTAGCAGGGAGAGAAGCAGTGGTCACTAGTACCTCCACGTTGGTGCTAGCAGGGAGACAAGCACTGGTAACTAGTACCCTCCACGTTGGTGCTAGCGCTGGTCACTAGTACCCTCCACGTTGGTGCTAGCAGGGAGAGAAGCGCTGGTGACTAGTACCCTCCACGTTGGTGCTAGCAGGGTGAGAAGCACTGGTCACTAGTACCCTCCTCGCTGGTGCTAGCAGGGTAAGAAGCTCTGGTCACTAGCACCGTCCATGCTGGTGCTAGCAGGGAGGGAAGCACTGGTCACTAGTACCTTTCACGTTAGTACCAGTAGGGAGAGAAGTACCGGTCACTAGTACCCTCCTCTTTGGTGCTAGCAGGGTGAGAAGCACGGGTCAATAGTCCCCTCCATTTTGGTGCTAGCAGGGAGGGAAGCACTGGTAATTAGTACTTCCCACGTTAGTACCAGCAGGGAGAGAAGCACTGCTAACTAGTACATTGCACGTTAGAACCAGCAGGGAGAGAAGTACTGGTCACTAGTACCCTCCATATTGGTGCTAGTAGGGAGGAAAGCACTGATCACTAGTACCTTCCACGTCAGTACCAACAGGAAGAGAAGCGTTGGTAACTAGTACCCTCCTCGATGGTGCTAGCAGAGTGAGAAGCACTGGTCACTAGTACCGTCCAGGTTGGTGCTAGCAGGGAGGGAAGCACTGGTCACTAGTACCGTCCAGGTTGGTGCCAGCAGGGAGGGAAGTACTAGTGACTAGTACCGTCAAGGTGGGTACCAACAGAACCAGAAGCCAGGCATCTAATAAAGGCCATTACTTTGTCAACACTACCATTGAGCTTTATAGTAAAACTCTATCTCTAAACATTACAACTCTGTGGTGCAGTGGTCAGCACGACTGTGGTCAGCACGACTGTGGTCAGCACGACTGTGGTCAGCACGGCTGTGGTCAGAACGGCTGTGGTCAGCACGGCTGTGGTCAGCACGGCTGTGGTCAGCACTGCTGTGGTCAGCACGACTGCCTTTAAAGCAGCAGACTCGGGTTCGACTTACGACTGAGTCTTGGATTCTTTTTTTCTTTTTTTTTTAGTAACTTAATTTTACAGTCTGAAGTGAAACCTTTAACACGGTCCACATAGATTATTATTATTTTACTGGAATGTGATAAACGGGTAAGTGTTACAGTACCTGGGAAACACCAGACATTATTCCTTCACCAGCATGAGAGACGCTCCATTAAAGGAAAATTTATATCTTGTAATATTATTAATGTTTTATGTTTGTTTACTGTTAGAACTCAGTCTGAGGAAGAGGATAACTTTTACACTCTAACTGTCGAATAAAATTAGCATTTGTCCAACTGTGCTAACACAAGTTTATGTTAAAGTTGTATTGTGTTTGTCTGTGAATGTTTGTAACTACAACACTGTGTTGTGAAGAACTTTTTTGATTACAGGTTATTATTGATGGGCTAGTGAGATGTACACCATGGTACTAGTATTAGTGAGTTGTACACCATGGTACTTGTACTAGTGAGATGTACACCATGGTACTTGTACTAGTGAGTTGTACACCATGGTACTTGTACTAGTGAGTTGTACACCATGGTACTTGTACTAGTGAGTTGTACACCATGGTACTTGTACTAGTGAGTTGTACACCATGGTACTTGTACTAGTGAGTTGTACACCATGGTACTTGTACTAGTGAGTTGTACACCATGGTACTTGTACTAGTGAGATGTACACCATGGTACTTGTACTAGTGAGTTGTACACCATGGTACTTGTACTAGTGAGATGTACACCATGGTACTTGTACTAGTGAGTTGTACACCATGGTACTTGTACTAGTGAGTTGTACACCATGGTACTTGTACTAGTGAGTTGTACACCATGGTACTTGTACTAGTGAGTTGTACACCATGGTACTTGTACTAGTGAGTTGTACACCACGGTACTTGTACTAGTGAGTTGTACACCATGGTACTTGCACTAGTGAGTTGTACACCATGGTACTTGTACTAGTGAGTTGTACACCATGGTACTTGTACTAGTGAGTTGTACAACATGGTACTAGTACTAGTGAGATGTACACCATGGTACTTGTACTAGTGAGATGTACACATGGTATTTGTAACTAGTGAGTTGAAACACCATGGTACTTGTACTATGAGTTGTACACCATTGGTACTTGTACTAGTGAGTTGTACACCATGGTACTTGTACTAGTGAGTTGTACACATGGTACTTGTACTAGTGAGTTGTACACCATGGTACTTGTACTAGTGAGTTGTACACCATGGTACTTGTACTAGTGAGTTGTACACCATGGTACTTGTACTAGTGAGTTGTACACCATGGTACTTGTACTAGTGAGTTGTACACCACGGTACTTGTAATAGTGAGTTGTACACCATGGTACTTGTACTAGTGAGTTGTACACCATGGTACTTGTACTAGTGAGTTGTACACCATGGTACTTGTACTAGTGAGTTGTACACCATGGTACTTGTACTAGTGAGTTGTACAACATGGTACTAGTACTAGTGAGATGTACACCATGGTACTTGTACTATTGAGTTGTACACCATGGTACTTGTACTAGTGAGTTGTACACCATGGTACTTGTACTAGTGAGTTGTACACCATGGTACTTGTACTAGTGAGTTGTACACCATGGTACTTGTACTAGTGAGTTGTACACCATGGTACTTGTACTAGTGAGTTGTACACCATGGTACTTGTACTAGTGAGTTGTACAACATGGTACTAGTACTAGTGAGATGTACACCATGGTACTTGTACTAGTGAGATTGTACACCATGGTAATTGTACTAGTGAGATGTACACCATGGTACTAGTACTAGTGAGATGTACACTTACAAAAAACGCGATTCTAAAAAACTTAGAGATCTCCAGTGAATACTAGAAATGACTGCCCTTCTAGCATCCAACCTGTTACTGGGTTTTCGTAACAATTAGTCAGTATCCTTGTCCAATTATCCATTAGAATTCAGTATGATTCAATAGTGCTTCAGGAGTGCAACTGGTAGGCTACTAACTAGAGAAAATAAAATTTAATAAATTTATTATTCAAGTTGTCTAGAGGTACATTATCAAATTAAATTAATAATAATCAAAATAATAATAATCAAAATAATAATAACCACTTCTCTCGTGTACAGTAGTATTGTGCTGATAGCACATATCACATCTTTGTCTTAAGTACCGTCTGGTACATTAACATTTAATAATAAAAAATACAAATAAGTTTGTGTGTATGTGTGTGTAAGTGCTCTAAGTAGTTCGCTATGTCTCAAGACTCGACTAGACTTAAATAAGTGACTGACAAAGCCCTCTCATAAACTAACTTCTTGGCCAACTGGCAATCAGAACAGTCTGCTTGAACAATAAAAAGAATGCTAAGCCCAATAGCAATATAACAAGCAACTGCGACACAATCAGGATCAAGGAAATAATATAAGGACACTAAGTAGGGACCATCAGCAGATCCTCCACAAAAGTCACAAAGCTCCCATACTACTGAATCTAAGTTCAGCATAAGAAAATCCCCGACTGTGACAGTACACAGATACCAGTGCAAGTTAGGTCAGAAACTACAGCTCAGGACCTGAGTTGCTCAGTGTTTATGCGACACACAACCTCAGTACAACGTCGAAAATCACTAAGTCTATACAATGTTCTGTGAACAGAGTCTCCAGAACTAACAACAATAATAAGATAAGAGACGATCTTCCAACAAGGGCCAATAAGGAAAAGTTAGGCACTTGTCAGGAATACGTCCAACCACCAAGCTAGTCTAACCCAGACTGAATACTTCAGGCGAGGTGAGAACACCCCCCCCCTCTATCACGTGATAGCTCCATGGACAGTTGCTGCCCAGCAACAACGAGAAGCCGGCAGAGTAACGAGCCACAAGCGATAATTACAGTAGTTAGACAATCAAGACTTGAACTATGAGCACATAATATGTTACATCCTACCTAACAATAGTAACTAAGTCAAATAATAATATAAAGCAATATATTTACGATTTAGCTATTATCGCAAAAATAAGCAATATAAAATTATATGAAAAGGTAATATACATTATATTTATTGTAACCCATTCAGGGGTCGCAACAACACCATGGTACTAGTACTAGTGAGATGTACACCGTGGTACTAGTACTAGTGAGTTGTAACATCAACACCAACATTAAGACAGTTGTACTGGCCAGGTTGTAACATCAACACCAACATTAAGACAGTTGTACTGGCCAGGTTGTAACATCAACACCAACATTAAGACAGTTGTACTGGCCAGGTTGTAACATCAACACCAACATTAAGACAGTTGTAACTGTCAGGTTGTAACATCAACACCAGACATTGAAGACAGAGTTGTACTGGCCATGTTGTAACATCAACACCAACATTAAGACAAGTTTTAGCAGGCCAGTTGTAACATCCAACACAATAATAAGACAGTTGTACTGGTCAGGTTTGTAATATCAACACAACATTCAGACAGAGTTGTACTGCCAGGTTTGTAACAACAACACCATCAGTAAGACAGTTGTACTGTCATGTTGTAACATCAACACCAACATTAAACAGTTGTACAGCCAGTTTGCACATCAACACCAACATTAAGACAGTTGTACTGGCCAGGTTTGTAACAACAACACAACATTAAGACAGAGTTGTACTGGGCCAGTTGAACATCATCACCAACAAATAAGACAGTTGTACTGTCAAGATGGTAACATCACACCAACCATTAATACAGAGTTATTGTATAGGCCAGTTGTAACATCAACACCAACATTAAGACAGTTATAAAAAAAACCCTGGCCAGGTTGTAACATCAACACCATCATTAAGACAGAGATGTACTGGCCAGGTTGTAAATCAACACAACATTAAGACAGTTGTACTGGTCAGGTTGTAACATCAACACCACATTAAAGACAGAGTTGTACTGGCCAGGTTGAAACATCACACCAACATTAAGACAGTTGACTGGCCAGTTGTAACATCAACATCCAACATTAAGACATGTGTACTGAGTCAGGTTGTACATCCACACCAATATTAAGACAGTTTACTGTCAGGTGTAACATCAACACCAACATTAAGATACAGTTACTGGCCAGGTTGTAACATCAACACCAACATTAAGACAGACGTTGTACTGGCCAGGTTGTAACATCAACAACAACAATCACTTTGTCCAGAGGTTGACTCCTCTCCAGTTTTTAGATCTTATTTTCTTTTCTTCCTGTATTTTTCTTGCTGTTGTTTATGAATATTCCCTCAATATAATAAGGTGAGTAGAAGCCAAGACATGAACAATTAAAAAGGGGTTGCAAAAACTAGTTTTTGTTAATAATTTCATAAGAATATTTTTTTGCTATATCTACAAAAATACTAAGTAACAACATGTTCTCAATTCCCTATTATTAGTATTCTATTAAAATATTTATTATAATTTTATATATAATTTAGCTGCTGTGGTTGAGACATGTACAGATTCTGTGCATATATGTCAGTGACAGTGTTGATCATATGTAATGTACTGTTTGCCGGGGAATATGTGTTTTTATGATATTGTAGAGTAAACCAGAGGATAAGTTTGTGGGCTTTCGTGACTAATCCATTAAGTTAGGAACAATGATTGTTTCCTTGATAATGTAGTATCACGAAAGCGCTTGGATTTCTCTATTCTTTCAGAGTGGTTGTTTTGCATATTTTGAAATCACCTGTTTACTGTGATCTTATTGCCAATATATATATATATATATATATATATATATATAATATATATATATATATATATATATAATTATATATATATATATATATATATATATATAAATCTATATATAATGTATACTAATATATATATATAGTATAAATATATATATTATAGTATAATATTATATATATATAATATAAATATATCTAATAATATATATATCTATATATATATATATATTTATTAAAACACAATTTTCCATCCCTCATGTCAGTCATATTAGCCACACTATTTCACACACATATCTGTATGTCTCACACCACTTCTAAAATTATAATTTAAATTATGTTTTATATTTTAATAGAATTCTGAATAATCGGGATGGAGAATGTTATTATATAGTATTTTCTAGATATTCGCTTAATGATATGACCAAAAGTATTCGCAAACACACAAAAAAAAATTAGGAAAAGAATTGCTAAGTGGAGTTGTACACCAAGTTACTTTGTACTAGTGGAGTTGTAACACAATAGTACTTGTACTAGTAAGTTGTACACACATGGTACTTGTACTAGTGATTTGAACACCATGGTATTGTCTAGAGAGTTATACCTCATGACAGTTGCACTAGTGAGTGTACACCATGGTAACTTGTATCAATTGAGTTGTCACCAATACCTGTGATTGTGAGTTGTACACAATGATATCTTGTACTATTGAGAGTTTGGTACACCATGGTACTTGTGCTAGTGAGTTGTACATCATAGCACTTGTACTAGTGACTTGTACACCATGGTACTTGTACTAGTGAGATGTACACAATGTTACTAGTACTATGAGTTGTACACCATAGCACTTAAACTAGTTACTTTGTACACCATGGTACTTGTACTACGTGAGATGTACACAATGTACTAGTACTAGCTAGTTGTACACCTTGGTACTTGTGTAGTGAGTTGTACACCATGTACTTGTACTAATGAGTTTTGAACACATGGTATTTATTGTTATTGAGTTGTACACCGTGGCACTTGAACTAGTTAGTTTCACACTATGGTGCGTGTTCTAAGTAAGCTGTACCAGTGGTAATTGTAAACTAGTGAGTTGTACACCATGGTACTTGTGCAAGTGAGGTTGTACACATGGTACTGTTTGCTAGTGAGTTGTACACGTATGTAACTTGGTACTAAAGAGTTTTACACCATGGTACTTGTACTAGTGAGTTGTACACCAATTTACTTGTACAGTGAGTTGTACACCAGGTACTTGTACTAGTGAGTTGTACGCCATGGTATTTATGTTAGTGAGTTGTACACCATGGTACTTGTGCTAGTGAGTCATACCTCATGACAATTGTACTAGTGAGTTATAACACCATGTTACTTGTACCAGTGGGAAGTTGTACACCCATGATACCTGTGATTATAGTTGTACACCATGATACTTGTACTAGTGAGTTGTACACCATGGTACTTGTGCTAGTGAGTTGTATACCATAGCCCTTGTACAAGTGACTTGTACACCATGATACTTGTACTAGTTATTTGTACACTGATGGTCTTTTGCTAGTGAATTGTACGCCATGGTGCTTGTGAACTGTGAGTTTGTACTACCCATTGATACTTGTTATGAAGTTGTTCACCAATGGTACTTATACTAGTGAGTTGTACACCATGGTGCTGTTGATTGTGAGTTGAACCCCATGGTACTGTACTAGAGATGTTGTACACCATGGTACATGTACTATGAGTTGTACTTATGCTAGTCCTGAGGTTTGTTTTTGCGGCATTTGTTATATCAGCATCCTGTTTTTGTCTTGAAGACAATGTAATGCGACTTGATAGACAATACCATCAATTATTGTTTCAATTACGTTTATATAATTATATGATTATTTAATTCCCATAAAGAATAAACATAATTTGTGCAAAATATCTTTATTCAGACGAACATTATAGTCCTGATTTTCCAAATATTAAACCAGTGAATTTAGAAGTTTTATTAGTTTTATAACTCTCAGCGATTGACTACAACAGCACGCTTTGGAGTAATTAGACATATGTGAACAGTTCTAATTGCTCTTCTTGTGGTATTGTACACCATTATGTCCGGGTACAGCTGTTGGAAACAGAAACAATCAGAGGTGTGTAGCACAGACCAATCACAGGTATGGGAGCATAGACAAGCACAATGTGGAAGCACAGACAAGCACATGTTTGGGAGCACAGACAATGCACAGGAAAGGAGCGATACAATCACATGTGTGGAAGCACAGACAAGCACATGTGGTGGAAGCACAGACAAGCACAGGTATGGGAGCATAGACCAATTCACAGGTTTGGAGAAGCACATACAAGCACATGTGTGGAAGCACAGACAAGCACAAGAGAAGCACAGACAAGGAACATTTGTGGAAGCACAGACAAGACACATGTGTGGAAAGCACAGACAAGCACATGTGTGTAAGCACAGACAAGCACATGTTGAAGACAACAGACAAGCACATTTTGGAAGCACAGTCCAAGCACATGTGTGGAAGCACAGACAATCACATGTGTGGAAGCACCACAAGCACATGTGTGGAAGCACAGACAAGCACAGAGTGGAAGCACAGACAAGGCACATGTGTGGGGAAGCACACACAAGCAAATGTGAGAAGCACAGACAAGCACATGAGTGGAAGCACAGACAAGCACTATGTGTGGAATGCACAGACAAGCACATTGTTGGAAGCACAGACAAGCACATGTGTGGAAGCACAGACAAGCACATGTGTGGAAGCACAGACAAGCACATGTGTGGAAGCACACACAAACACATGTGTGGAAGCACACACAAGCACATGTGTGGAAGCACAGACAAGCACATGTGTGGAAGGCAAGACAAGCACATGTGTGAAGCAACAGACAAGCACATTTGTTTGAAGCACACACCAATGCATCCATGTGTGGAAGCACACACAACACATGGTGGAAGCAAGACAAGCACATGTTGGAAGCACAGACAAGCACATTGTGTGGGAGCACAGACAACACAAGTGGGAGCACAACAAGCACATGTGTTGAAGCACACGCAATCACATGATGTGGAAGCACACACAAGCACATGTGTGGAAGCACAGACAAGCACATGTGTGGAAGCACAGACAAGCACATGTGTGGAAGCACAGACAAGCACGTGTGTGGAGCACCCACCAACTCATTTTGGAAGCACACACAAGGCACATGTGTGGAAGCACAGACAAGCACATGTGTGAGCACAGACAAGCTCTTGTTGTGGAAGCCACAGACAAGACATGTGTTGAAGCACACACAAGCACATTGTGGACTCTCACAGTACAAGCACATGTGTGGAAGCACAGACAAGCACATGTGTGGAAGCACAGACAAGCACATGTGTGGAAGCACACACAAGCACATGTGTGGAAGCACAGACAAGCACATGTGTGGAAGCACAGACAAGCACATGTGTGGAAGCACAGACAAGCACATGTGTGGAAGCACAGACAAGCACAGTGTGGAATCACACCAGAGCACAAGTGTGGAACACAGACAAGCACCTGTGTGGAAGCACAGACAAGCCATGTGGTGGAGAGCACAGACAAGCACATGTGTGAAGCAACAGACAAGCACAGTGTGGAAGCACAGACAAGCACAATGTGCGAGCATCAGACAACACATGTGCAGAAGACAGTAAAAAAAAGCAAGCACATGTGTGGAAGCACAGACAAGCACATGTGTGGAAAGCACAGACAAGCAATGTGCGGAAGCAAGACAAGCACATGTGTGGAAGCACAGACAAGCACATGTGTGGAAGCACAGACAAGCACATGTGTGGAAGCACAGACAAGCACATGTGTGGAAGCACAGACAAGCACATGTGTGGAATCACAGACAAGCACATTTGTGGAAGCACAGACATGCTCGTTAGTGGAAGGCACAGACAAGGCACTGTTAGGAAGGCACAGTCAAGCACATGTGTGGAAGCACAGACAAGCACATGTGTGGAAGCACACACAAGCACATGTGTGGAAGCACAGACAAGCACATGTGTGGAAGCACAACAAGCACATGTGTAGAAGCACACACAGCACATTGTGTGGAAGCACAGACGAGTCACATGTTGGAACACAGACAAGCACATGTGTGGAAGCACAGACAAGCACATGTGTGGAAGCACACACAAGCACATGTGTGGAAGCACAGACAAGCACATGTGTGGAAGCACAGACAAGCACATGTGTGGAAGCACAGACAAGCACATGTGTGGAAGCACAGACAAAGCACATTGTTGGAAAAGCACAGACAGCACATGTGTGGAAGCACAGACAAGCACATGTGTGGAAGCACAGACAAGCACATGTGTGGAAGCACAGACAAGCACATGTGTGGAAGCACACACAAGCACATGTGTGGAAGCACAGACAAGCACATTTGTTGAACAACACACAGCACATGTGTGGAAGCACACACAAGCACATGTGTGGAAGCACAGACAAGCACATGTGTGGAAGCACACACAAGCACATGTGTGGAAGCACACACAAGCACATGTGTGGAAGCACACACAAGCACATGTGTGGAAGCACACACAAGCACATGTGTGGAAGCACACACAAGCGACATGTTTGAAGCACACACAAGCACATTGTGGAAGCAAACAACAAGTCACATGAGTGGAAGCACACACAAGCACAGTGTGAAGCACAGACAAACACAATGTGTTGGAAGCACACACAAGCACGTGTGTGGAAGCACACACAACACATGTTGGGAAGCAACACACAGCACATGTGTGGAAGCCCACTACAAGCACAAGTGTGGGAAGGCACAGCAAGCACATGTGTGGAAGCACAGACAATCAATTGTGTGGAGAGCTAAGACAAGCACATGTGTGGAAGCACAGACAAGCACATGTGTGGAAGCACAGACAAGCACATGTGTGGAAGCACAGACAAGCACATGTGTGGAAGCACAGACAAGCACATGTGTGGAAGCACAGACAAGCACATGTGTGGAAGCAAAGACAAGCACATGTGTGGAAGCACAGACAAGCACATGTGTGGAAGCACAGACAAGCACATGTGTGGAAGCACAGACAATCACCTGTGTGGAAGCACACACAAGCAGCATGTGTGGAAGCACAGACCAACACATGGTGGAATCACAGACAAGCACATGTGTGGAAGCACAGACAAGCCCATGGTGGAAGCACAGCCAATCACATGTGTGGAAAGCACAGACAAGCACATGTGTTGGAAGCACAGGCAAGCACATGTGGAAGCCAGACAAGCACATTTGTGGAAGCACTGACAAGCACATGTGTGGAAGGCACACACAAGCACATGTGTGGAAACACACACAAGCACATTAGTGGGAAGCACACACAAGCACAAGTGTGGAAGCACACACAAGCACATTTGTGAATCACACACAATCACATGTTGTAAGCACACACAAGCACATGTGTGAAGCACACACAAGCACATGTGTTGAAAGCACACCAAGCACATGTGGGAAAGCACACACAAGCACATGAGTGTGGAAGCACAGCACAAGCACATGTGTGGAAGCCACACAAGCACATGTGTGGAAAGCACACACAAGACACTGTGTGGAAGCACACACAAGCACAAGTGTGGAATGCACACACAGGCATCATGTTGAAGCACACACAAGCATCATGAGGTGGTGGAAGCACACACAAGCACATGATGGGAAGCACACACAAGCACATGGTGAAGCACACACAAGCACATTGTGGAAGCACACACAAGCACATTGGTTTGGAAAGCACACACAAGCACATGTTGAATCACACACAAGCACATGTTTGGAAGCACACACAAGCACATGTGTGGAAGCACACACAAGCACATGTGTGGAAGCACACACAAGCACATGTGTGGAAGCACACACAAGCACATGTGTGGAAGCACACACAAGCACAGTGTGGGAAGCAACAAAGCACATGTGTGATGCACACACAACCATTTTGGAAGCACACACAAGCACATGTGTGGGAAGCACAGACAAGCACATGTGTGGAAACACAGCACAAGCACATGTGTGGAAGCACTCACAAGCACATGGTATGAAGCCACACACAAGCACATGTGTGGAAGCACACACAACACATTGTGGAAGCACACACAAGCACATGTGGTGGAAGCACACACAACGACAGTGTGGAAGCACACACAAGCACATGTGTGCGGAAGAACACACAATCATCATGTGTGAGAAGCACAGACAAGCACAGTGTGGAAACACACACAAGCACATGTGGTGAAGCACACACAATCACATGGTGGAAGTCACACACATGCACATGTGTGGAAGCACACACAAGCACATGTGTGGAAGTCACACAGAAAAAAAAAGAGGGGGGAGGGGGGGGGGGAAATGGGGGGGTGGGGGATAAAGGGGGGAGGGGAAAAAATGACAAGCACATGTGTGGAAGCACACACAAGCACATGTGTGGAAGCACAGACAAGCACATGTGTGGAAGCACACACAAGCACATGTGTGGAAGCACACACAAGCACATGTGTGGAAGCACACACAAGCACATGTGTGGAAGCACACACAAGCACATGTGTGGAAGCACACACAAGCACATGTGTGGAAGCACACACAAGCACATGTGTGGAAGCACACACAAGCACATGTGTGGAAGCACACACAAGCACATGTGTGGAAGCACACACAAGCAAGTCTCATCTATATGACCGTCTAAGCGTTTTCAATGTTCGTTTTATTTTAATTTTCTGTAATTTACTTGGACAATTAGATCGTATTAAAAAACTAGATACATATCAACACATTCATATTTAATAATCTGAAATATATGAATATAATTCATATATTAGTATACATGATAATTTTGTATTTAATTTATTTATTAATTATATTTAACAATATTTTAATTACGACTTTGTTAGTTTAACAGTAAACTTTGTTAGTTTAACAGTAAACTATGTTAGTTTGATCAGTAAAACTTGTTAGTTTAACAGTGAACTTTGTTAGTTTTAACAGTAACTTTGTTAGTTTTAACAGTAAACTTTTTAGTTTAACAGTAAACTTTGTTAGTTTTAACCGTAAAAGCTTTATTAGTTTAACAGTAAACTTTGTTAGTTTAACATAGAACTTTAGTAGTTTAACAGTAAACTTTGTTAGTTTAACAGTAAACTTTGTTAGTTTAACAGTAAACTTTGTTAGTTTAACAGTAAACTTTGTTAGTTTAACAGTAAACTTTGTTAGTTTAAAGTAAACTTTGTTAGTTAACAGTACACTTGTTAGTTAAACAGTAAACTTTTTGTTTATTTAACAGTAAACTTTGCTATTTAAAAGTAAACTTTGCTAGTTTTAACAGTAAACTTTGCTAGTTTTAACATATATACATTGTTAGTTTAAAGTAAACATTGTTTAGTTTAAAGTAAATCTTTTTTAGTTTAACAGTAAACTGCATAAATATGTATTTTGCATAAGTTTTATAAGTATTAATTATATATCGTTATTGTCTACTCTCTGTATTTATCATTTGTGATGCTTCATAATTATTGTTACATGTCACAGCAGTTATTGTACTGACAACTTCCTCCTGGAGCTACTTACAACTTCCTCCTGGAGCTACTTACAACTTCCTCCTGGAGCTGCTGACAACTTCCTCCTGGAGCTGCTGACAACTTCCTCCTGGAGCTGCTGACAACTTCCTCCTGGAGCTACTTACAACTTCCTCCTGGAGCTACTTACAACTTCCTCCTGGAGCTACTTACAACTTCCTCCTGGAGCAACTTACAACTTCTTCCTGGAGCGCGACAACTTCCTCCTGGAGCTTGCTGACAACTTCCTCCTGGAGCTTACTTACAACTTCCTCGGGAGCTACTTTACAACTTCTCCTGGGAGCTACTTACAACTTCCTCTAGGAGCTGCTGACACTTCCTCCTGGAGCTACTTACAACTGCCTCGCTGGGAGACTGGCTGACAACTTCCCCCTGGAGTTTTTTTGTTATATTTATTTTTTATATTTTATTTTTTAAATTACTTTTTTATTTTTTTTATTTTTATTTTTATTTATTCCTTACTTACAACTTCCTCCGAGCTACTTACAAACTTCCACCTGGAGCTGCTGAACAACTTCCTCCTGGTGCTACTTACAAACTCCTCCTGGAGCTAGCTGACAACTTACCTCCTGGAGCTACTGACAACTTTCTCTGGAAGTTTAATTTTTTTTCTACTGACAACTTCCTCCTGGAGCACTTAACAACTTCCTCCTGAGCTAACTTGCAACTTTCTCCTGGATCTACTGACAACTTCCTCCTGAGCTACTTACAACTTACTCCTGTAGCTACTGACAAACATCTCCTGAGCTACTTACAACTTTCCTCCTGGAGCTACTGACAACTTCCTCCTGGAGCTACTTACAACTCCTCCTGGAACTACTTACAACTTCACTCTGGAGCTACTTACAACTTCCTCCTGGAGCTACTGACAATTTCCTCCTGGAGTTACTTACAACTTCCTCCTGGAGCTACTTACAACTTCCTCCTGGAACTACTTACAACTTCCTCCTGGAGCTACTTACAACTTCCTCCTGGAGCTACTTACAACTTCCTCCTGGAGCTACTTACAACTTCCTCCTGGAGCTACTGACAACTTCCTCCTGGAGCTACTGACAACTTCCGCCTAGAGATACAACTTCCTCCTGGAGATACTTACAACTTTCTCCAGGAGCTACTGACAATTTCCTCCTGGAGTTACTTACAACTTCCTCTTGGAGCTACTTACAACTTCCTCCTGGAACAACTTACAACTTCCTCCTGGAGATACTTACAACTTCCTCCTGGAGCTACTGACAACTTCCGCCTAGAGATACAACTTCCTCCTGGAGATACTTACAACTTTCTCCTGGAGCTACTTACAACTTCCGCCTAGAGATACAACTTCCTCCGGAAGATACTAACAACTTCCTCCTAGAGCTACTTACAACTTCCTCCTGGAGCTACTGACAACTTCCGCCTAGAGATACAACTTCCTCCGGAAGATACTGACAACTTCCTCCTGGAGCTACTTACAACTTTCATATGGAGCTACTTACAACCTCCTCCTGGAACTACTTACAGCTTCCTCCTGGAGATACTGACAGCGTCCTCCTGGAGTTACTTACAACCTCTTCTTGGAGCTACTTACAACTTTCTCCTGGAGCTACTGACAGCTTCCTCCTGGAGATACTGACAGCGTCCTCCTGGAGTTACTTACAACCTCTTCTTGGAGCTACTTACAACTTCCTCCTGGAGCTACTGACAACTTCTTCCTGGAGCTGCTTACAACTTCCTCCTGAAGATACTGACAACTTCTTCCTGTAGCTACTTACAACTTCCTCCTGGAGCTACTTACAACTTCCTCCTGGAGCTACTTACAACTTCCTCCTGGAGCTACTTACAACTTCCTCCTGGAGCTGCTTACAACTTCATTCTGGAACACTACAGCTTGCCTCCGGAGCTACTACAACATCCTCCAGGAGCACTTAAACATCTTTTCTAGAGCTACTGACAACATCCTCCTTGAGCTAATTACGGACTCCCTTCTGGAGCTAATTACGACTTCCTTCTGGAGGCTACAGACAACTTTCCTCTTGGAGCTACTGAACAACTTCCACCAGTAGATACTGACCCCCCCAAAACTTTCCTCCTGGAGCTACTTACAACCTTCCTCCTGGAGCTACTTACAACTTCCTCCTGGAGCTACTTACAACTTCCTTCCGAGACTTACTGACAACTTGCCTCCTGAGATACTGACAGACTTCCTCCTGAGCTAACTTACAACTTCTCCTGGAGCTACTTACAACTTCCACTGGAGCTACTGACAACTTCCGTCCTGGAAATGACAACTTTCCTCCTTGAGCTCAAGATACATCTGTCTCCTGTCCTACTTCCTCCTGTAGCTACTTACAAATCTTCCTCCTGGAGCTACTGACAACTTCCTCCTGGAGATACTGACAACTTCCTCCTGGAGCTACTTACAACTTCCTCCTGGAGCTACTTACAACTTCCTCCTGGAGGCTACTGACAACTTCCTCCTGGAGATACAGACAACTTCCTCCAGGAGCTACTTACAACTTCCTCCTGGAGCTACTTACAGCTTCCTCCTGAGCTACTGACAACTTCCTCCTGGCGCTACTTACAACTTCCTCTGGAGCTACTACAACTTCTACTGGAGCTACTACAACATCCTCCTGGAACTACTTACAACTTCCTCCTGAGCTACTTACAACCTTCCTCCTGGAGCTACTGACAACTTTCCTCCTGGAGCTACTTACAAACTTCCTCCTGGAGCTACTTAACAAACTTCCTCCTGGAACTACTTAGCAGACTTCCTCCTGGAGCTACTTTACAACTCCTCCTGGAGCTACTTACAACTTCCTCCTGAACTACTTACCAACTTTCCTCCTGGAGCTACTACAACTTCCTCCTGGAAGCTACTGACAACTTCCTCCCTGTAGCTACTTTACAACTTCCTCCTGGAGCTACTTACAACTCCTCCTGGACTACTGACAACTTCCTCCCTGGGCTACTTACAACTTCCCTCCTGAGCTACTTACAACTTCCCCTGGAGCTACTTACAACTCCTCCTGAGCTACTTACAACTTCTCCTGTAGCTACTTACAAACATCTCCTTGAGCTACTGACAACTTCTCCTGGAGGCTACTTACAACTTCCTCCTGGTAGCTACTGACAACTTCCTCCTGGAGCTACTTACAACTTCCCCTGGAGCTACTGACAACTTCCTCCTGAGCTACTTACAACTTCCTCCTGAGCTACTTACAACTGTCCTCCTGGAGGCTACTTACAACTTTATCCTCCTGGAGCTTAATTTTTATTTTTTTTACTACAACTTCCTCCTGAGCTACTTACAACTTCCTCCTGGAGCACTGACAACTTTCCTCCTGGAGCTACTTACAACTTCCTCCTGGAGCTACTTACAAGCTCGCTCCTGGAGCTACTTACAACTTCCTCCTGGATGCTACTGACAACTTCCTCCTGAGCTACTTACAACTTCCTCCTGAGCTACCTACAGCTTTCCTCCTGGAGCTATTACAATTCCTCCTGGAGCTACTACAACTTCCTCCTGGAGCTACGTACAAACTTCAGTCCTGGAGCTACTTACAACTTCCCCTCCTGGAGCTACTTACAACTTCCTCCTGGAGCTACCTTTACAACTTCCTCCTGGAAGCTGCTTACAAGCTTCCTCGCTGGAGCTACTTAACAACTTCCTCCTGGAGCTACTGACAACTTTCCTCCTGGAGCTACTTACACTTCCTACCTGGAGCTACTACAACTTCCTCCTGGAGCTATTACAACTTCTCCTGAGCTACTGACAACTTCCTCCTGGAGCCTACTTACAACTTCCTCCCTGGAGTCTACTGACAACATTCCTCCTGGAGCTACTTACAACTTCCTCCTGGAGCTACTTACAACTTCCTCCTTGGAGTCCTACTTACAACTTCCTCCTGGAGCTACTGACAACTTCGCTCCTGAGCTACTACAACTTCCTCCTGAGCTACTTTACAGCTTCCCTCCGTGAGCTACTGACAACTTGCCTGCCTGGAGCTACTTACAACTTCCTCCTGGAGCTACTTACAACTTCCTCCTGGAGCTACTTACAACTTCCTCCTGGAGCTACTTACAACTTCCTCCTGGAGCTACTTACAAGACGTCCCTCCTGACTACTTACAACCTTCCTCCGGAGCTACTTACAACGTTCCTCTCTGGAGCTACTGACAACTTTCCTCCTGGAGCTACTTCAACTTCCTCCAGGGGGGGGGGGGGGGGGGGGGGGGGGGGGGGGGGGGGGGGGGGGGGGGGGGGGGGGGGGGAGCTACTTACAACTTCCTCCTGGAGCTACTTACAACTTCCTCCTGGAGCTACTTACAACTTCCTCCTGGAGCTGCTTACAACTTCATTCTGGAACTACTTACAGCTTCCTCCTGGAGCTACTTACAACATCCTCCTGGTGCTACTTACAACAACTTTCTAGAGCTACTGACAACTTCCTCCTGGAGCTAATTACGACTTCCTTCTGGAGCTAATTACGACTTCCTTCTGGAGCTACTGACAACTTTCCTCTTGGAGCTACTGACAACTTCCTCCTGGAGATACTGACAACTTCCTCCTGGAGCTACTTACAGCTTCCTCCTGGAGCTACTTACAACTTCCTCCTGGAACTCACGCTGGTCCTCAAGTGCTCTCTTTGTAAAGAAATATTTATTGTTTCACTGATTCTTTTACAATTTCATGTTTTAGTGTTAGTACGACTGACGAGGTTGATGATCAATCAATGTAAAATGTCACAGGTTTTCTACTTAAATTGCTTAATAGGTTAAATGATATTCATTAATGTAAGTTTGTGTGAGATATTAACGATACGTGTTGTCCAGGCTGCTGCACCATCCTCTGGAAAGTACAGTAACACACTGCAGAGCAGTACAGCAGAACAGTACAGCATAACAGTACAGCAGAACAGTACAGCAGAACAGTACAGCAGAACAGTACAGCAGAACAGTACAGCAGAACAGTACACCAGAACAGTACACCAGAACAGTACACTAGAACAGTACAGCAGTACACAAGTATCATACAAGAACAATACAATAAAATAAGGGAAAATTAGAGCAAGATGACAACAATACATAAAACATCAGTATTGAAGACATTAAGACAGTTGTACTGGCCAGGTTGTAACATCAACACCAACATTAAGACAGTGTTGTACTGGCCAGGTTGTAACATCAACACCAACATTAAGACAGTTGTACTGGCCAGGTTGTAACATCAACACCAATATTAAGACAGTTGTACTGGCCAGGTTGTAACATCAACACCAACATTAAGACAGAGATGTAACTGGCCAGTGTAAGATCAACACCAACTTAAGACCAGTTGTAACTAGCCGGGTGTAACATCATCACCAATATAACGACAGTTGTACGCCAGGTTTGTAACATCAACCCAACAATATACAGTTGTACTGGCCATGTAGTAACATCAACACCAATATAAGACGTTGTACTGCCTCAGGTTGTAACATCAACACCAATATTAAGACAGTTGGTACTGGCCAGGTTTGTAACTCAACACCAACATTAAGAACAGTTTACTGCCAGATGTAACATCAACACCAACATTAAGACAGTTGACGTAACTGTCCAGGTTGGTAACATCAATACACCAAGTATTAGACAGTTGTACTGGCCATGTTTGTAACACCAACACCAATATTAAGACAGTTTGTACTGGCCAGTTGAACATCATCACCAGTATTAAGACAGTTGTACTGGCTCAGGTGTAACATAAACCCAATATTAAGACAGTTGAACTGGACAGGTTGTAACATCAACACCCAACATAAGACAGTTGTGGGCCAGGTGTAACATCAACACCAATATTAGACAGTTGTGACTGGCCAGGTTGTAACATCAACACCAACATTAAGAACATTGTACTGGCCGGTTGTTACATCAACACCATCATTAAGACAGTTGTACAGGTCAGGTTGAACATCAACACCAACCATTAATACAGAGTGTACTGGCCAGGTTGTAACATCAACACCAACATTAAGACAAGTTGTAACTGGCCAGGTTTGTAACATCAACACCACTATTGACAGTTGTACTGGCCATGTTGTAACAACAACACCAACATTAAGATCAGTTGACTGGCCATGTAGTAACAACAAACCAACATTAAGACAGTTGTACTGTCAGGTTGTACATCAACAACAACATTAAGTACAGAGTTTGTACTGGCCAGGTTGTAATCATCACACCAACATTAAGACAGTTGTACTGGTCAGGTTGTAACATCAACACCAACATTAAGACAGTTGTACTGTCAGTTGTAACATCAACACCAACATTAATACAGTTGTAACTGGCCGGTTTTAGCATCAACACCACATTTAAGACAGTTGTACTGGCCAGTTTAACATCAACACCAATATTAAGACAGTTGTACTGGTCAGGTTTGTAACATCAACACCAACAGTAAGACAGTTGTACTGGTCAGGGTTGTAACATCAACACCAACATAATACAGAGTTGTACTTGGCCAGGTTGTAACATCAACACCATATTAAGACAGTTGGTACTGGCCAGGTTGTAACATCAACACCAACATTAAGACAGTTGTTACTGGTCAGGTTGTAACATCAACACATCCATTAAGACAGTTGTAACTGTCAGGTTGTAACATCAACACCAACATTAAGAGCAGTTTGTACGGCCAGGTGTAACATCAACACCAACATTAAGACAGTTGAACTGGCCAGGTTGTAACATCAACACCAACATTAAGACAGTTGTACTGGCCAGGTTGTAACATCAACACCAACATTAAGACAGTTGTACTGGCCAGGTTGTAACATCAACACCAACATTAAGAACAGTTGTACTGGTCAGGTTTGTAACATCAACTCCAACATTAAGCAGAGTTTGTACTGGCCAGTTGTAACATCAACACAACTTTAAGACAGAGTTGTACGGGCCAGGTGTAACATCAACACGCAGAAGGTAACATTAAACAGTTGTACTGACCAGGTGTAACATCAACACCAACATTAAGACAGTTGTACTGGCCAGGTT
>NC_069472.1:158439-180939 GCF_026875155.1 Cherax quadricarinatus | reverse complement strand
GTAAGTGTGTTGGATCAGAATTATGATCAGGGAAGTGTTGTAAAGTGTGTGTCAGAATTATGATCAGTGAAGTGATGGTTAAAGTGTGTGTCAGAATTATGATCAGAGAAGTGATGAGTTTAAGTGTGTGGTCAGAATTACTGATCAGTGAAGTGATGGTAAAGTGTGTGTCGGAATTTTGATCAGTGAAGTGATGGTAAAGTGTGTGTAAGAATTATGATCAGTGAAGTGATGGTAAAGTGTGTTTGTCATATTATGATCAGTGAAGTGATGGTAAAGTGTGTGTCAGAATTATGATCAGAGAAAAGTGATGGTAAAGTGTGTTGTGTCAGAATTATGATCAGTGTGAAGTGATGGTAAAGTGGTGTGTCAGAATTATGATCAGTGAGTGATGGTAAAAGTGTGTGTCAGAATTATGATCAGTGGAAAAGTGATTGGTTTAATAGTGTGTGTCAGAATTATGATCAGTTGAAGTGTTGGTAAAGTGTGTGTCAGAATTATGATCAGTGGAAGTGATTTTAAAGTGTGTGTCAGAATTATGATCAGTGAAGTGATGGTAAAGTGTGTGTCAGAATTATGACAGTGAGGGTGTGGTAAAGTGTGTCTGGAATTATGATCAGTGAAGTGATGTGTAAGTGTGTGTCAGAATTATGACTCAGTGAAGTGATGGTAAAGTGTGCTGTGTCAGAATTATGATCAGTGGAAGTGATTGTAAAGTGTGTGTATACAGCAATTATCGATCAGTGAAGTGATGGTAATGTGTGTGTCGGAATTATGAATCAGTGAAGTGATGGTAAAGTGTGTGTCAGATTATGATCAGTTGAAGTGATGGTAAAGTGTGTGGCAGAATTATGATCAGTGAAGTGATGGTAAAGTGTTTCTTTGTGTCAGAATTATGATCAGTGAAGTGATGGTAAAGTGTGTGTCCGAATTATGATCAGGGAAAGTGATGGTAAGTGTGTGTCAGACATTATTGATCAGTGAAGTGATGGTAAAGTGTTGTGTCAGAATTATGTTCAGTTGAAGTGATGGTAAAGTGTGTGTCAGAAATTATGATCAGTGAATTGATGGTAAAGTGTGTGTCGAAATTATGATCCAGTGAAGTGAGTGATGGTAAAGACAAAATATGCGCATCACAACTTATCATTAGCCGTACTCTTTCCACAATACCAACCATCACTTACCAACCTCACTACAACCATCCACTACCAACCATCCCACTACCAACCATCCTACCTATAGCCATCACTACCGCCATCACTACCAACATCCAACTACCAACCATCACTACCAAACAATCCACTACCAAAACATCCACTACCACTCCATCACTACCATACCCATGCCATACCAACCATCCACTATCAACCATCCATACCAACCACTCCATACCATCCATCCACTACCCAAACATTTCACAACCAACCATCACTACCAACCATCCACTACCAACCATCCATACCAACCCATCCACTACCACCATCCACTACCAAGCCATTCCATCTACCAAACCATCCACACCAACCTTCCATACCAAAACATCCACTACCAACATCCACTACCAGCCATCCATTATCATCCCATCCACATTTATGTGGAAGCTGGACTCACTTGAGTCATATACTGGTGTGTGAACAATATTTACCGTTTTTAAGTGAATGTGGATGAGTGTTTCTAATTCCAGATCAAAGTGTTCAGTACATGTTCTCTCTCTCTCTCTCTCTCTCTCTCTCTCTCTCTCTCTCTCTCTCTCTCTCTCTCTCTCTCTCTCTCTCTCTCTCTCACTCTTATCTCTCTCTTCTCTCTCTCTCCTCTCTCTCTTTATCTATCTAACTCTATCTCTCTCACTGATCACCTTGTTCAGTAAACGTTCTAACCCATATCAGTCCGTCCAGTACGTATTCTTTACCAAATCGACCAAAGATCTGATCTTATACTGATTCCTTTAAATTATATGTTTTAATATACTGACAAACCCAGTCGAGCCCAAAGCATGGAGTGTCGTGTGTGAGAGAACATCCATCTGTTATCAGGTAAATTTAATGCCACCCAAGTTTATAAGAAATTGAAATTGTCATTATTATTATTTGCGACCACTGTCAGCCTCAGAGTTATTACTGAGTTACCAGACCTTGCCACGTGGAGGCCAGTGGTTCGTCTTTAAGGTCCACCCACCCACTTACTGTGTTTTTGAAGATTTCCCCAGGTTCATTTGTCCAGGAGTTCCATTTGTGTCCCCTCATATATTCTCCCTTTCCCAACTTTCCCGGGTCTGCTTAGGGATACCCAGTATCCCCTCTTCCAGGTCCATGTATCCAGGAGTCCATCTGTGTCCCTCAGATATTCTCCTTTCCTCACTTTCCCCAAGGACTGCCTCAACAACCAGTATCCTCGTCTTGCCCTCAGATTTCTCCATTTTCCATTTCATCCTTAGCAACCAGTATCCCATCTTTCCCAGGTCCATGAGTCAGGAGTATCTGTCCGCCTATCAGATATTCTCCATATATCACTTCCAGGGTATACTCACTTTTCTTCAGCGTCCATGTGTCAGGTGTCCATCTGTGTCCCTCATATATTCTCCTTTTCTCACTTCCCCAGGTCTGCCTCTCAACACCAAGTATCCTCGACTTTCCCAGGTCATGTGTCAGGAGTCCATCTGTCCGCCTTCAGATGTTCTCCTTTCATCCCACTTCATCTGTGTATAGCTCGTCTTTCCACGGTCCATGTGTCCAAGAGTCCAATGTGTCCCCTCTGATATTCTTCCTTCCCACTTCCCAAGGTTTGCCTCAACAACCCATGTATCTTCGTCTTTCCTCAGATATTCTCCTTTCCCACTTCTCCAAGACTGCATTAGGCAACCAATTATCCCCTTCTTTCCCAGGTCCATGTACCAGGAGTCAATCTGTGTCCCCTCAGATATTCTCCATTCCTCACTGCCCCAAGGTCTGCCTTTAACACAGTATCCTTGACTTTCCCAGGTCCATGTCGTTGCAGGAGTCCATCTGTCCGCCTTAAGATATTCTCCTTTTCCCAACTTCCCCAGGGAATCCTCGCCTTTCCCAGGGTCTGTGTCCAGGAGTCCATCTGTGTCCCCTCAGATATTCTCCTTTCCTCACTTCCCCAAGGTTTGCCTCAAAATCCAGCATCCTCGTCTTTCCCTCAGATATTCTACCTTTCCCACTTCTCCAAAGGTCTGCCTCAACAACCAGTATCCTCGTCTCTTTCCCAGGTCCATGTGTCCTGGAGTCCATCTGTCCGGCCTTCAGATATTCTCCCTTCCCACTTCCCCAGGGTATCCTCGCCCTTTCCCAGGTCCAGTGTCCAGGAGTCCATCTGTCCGCCTTCAGATATTCGCCCTTTCCTCTTCCCCTGGTATCCTCGCCTTTCCAGATCCCAGTCGTCCAGGAGTCCATCTGTGTCCCCTAGATATTCTCCTTTCCTCACTTCCCAAGGTTTGCCTCAACAAACCAGTATCCTCGTCTTTCCCGGTCCCTGTGTCCTTGAGTCCATCTGTCGCCTTCAGATATTCTCCCTTTCCCACTTCCCCAGGGTATCCTAGCCTTTCCCGGGTCCATGTGTCCCAGGAGTCCATCTGTGTCCCCTCAGATATTCTCCTTTCCTCACTTCCCCAAGGTTTTGCCTCAACAGCTATCCATCGTCTTTCCCAGGTCCATGTGTCCAGGAGTCCATCTGTCGCATCAGATATTCTCCCTTTCCCAATTGCCAGGGTATCCTCGCCTTTCCCAGGATTCATGTGTCCAGGAATCCATCCGTGGCCCCGGATGTCTCCCCCTTTCCTCATTCCCTTAGGATAATTTCCATTCTCAGCCTTCCTCAGGTTATGTATCCCGAAGTCAGGCTCAGCCACCCTCAGTGATCTAGCCAGTATGAGAACGAGGTACTTGCTTGTCTAGGCTGTTACGGTAGAGACTGTCCAGGTGTGGGTAGGAATTCAGGAGGCGGACCACACGAAATTCTTCGTCCTGGTAATTATACACACAAGACAGTCTAGACCGTAGGTCAGCCAGACGCAGCCAAGCTACCGTCCAGTTCCACCACCAAGACAGTCTAGACCGTAGGTCAGCCAGACGCAGCCAAGCTACCGTCCAGTTCCACCACCAAGACAGTCTAGACCGTAGGTCAGCCAGACGCAGCCAAGCTACCGTCCAGTTCCACCACCAAGTCAGTCTGAACGTAGGTCAGCAGAGCAGCCAAGCTACCGTCCAGTTCCACCACCAAGACAGTCTAGACCGTAGGTCAGCCAGACGCAGCCAAGCTACCGTCCAGTTCCACCACCAAGACAGTCTAGACCGTAGGTCAGCCAGACGCAGCCAAGCTACCGTCCAGTTCCACCACCAAGACAGTCTAGACCGTAGGTCAGCCAGACGCAGCCAAGCTACCGTCCAGTTCCACCACCAAGACAGTCTAGGACCGTTAGGTCAGCCAGGGACGCAGCAAGTCGTCCAGTTCCCCCACCATGACAGTCTAGACCGTAGGTCAGCCACGAGCAAGCTACCGTCCTCAGGTTTCCCCCCCCACCACCCCCCCCAAGACAGTCTAGACCGTAGGTCAGCTCATGCCAAAGTATAGCTAAACATAGTTTTTGCTTTGTTACCCTCCATCACTGTATATTTGGTTAGGTGTATGCGAGTGAGTGTTCCACCGTGACCTACCAACGTCCAAGCTAGGGTAAAGTTGTTATCTAATTACTGGTCTTCTGTGTTACTGTACTGGTCTTCTGTGTTACTGTTCTGGTTTCTGTGTTACTGTAATGCGTCTTCTGTGTTAATGTTTGGTCTTCTGATTGTTATGTAATGGTCTTCTGTGTTACTGTACTGGTCTTCTGTGTTACTGTACTGGTCTTCTGTGTTACTGTACTGGTCTTCTGTGTTACTGTACTGGTCTTCTGTGTTACTGTACTGGTCTTCTGTGTTACCTGTTTTCTGGTCTTCTGTGTACTGTTCTTGGTTTTCTGTGTTACTGTTCTGGTTTCTGTGTTTCTGGACTGGTCTTTCTGTGTTACTGATGCGTCTTCCGTGTTACTGTTCTGGTTTCTGTGTTACTGTACTGGTCTTCTGTTGTTTACTGTTTTGGTCTTCTGTGTTACTGTCCTGGGTCTTCTGGTTACTGTACTGGTCTTCTGTTGTTACGTACTGGTCTTCAGTGTTACTGTTCTGGACTTCTTGTTACTGTACTGGTCTTCTGTGTTACTTTTCTGGTCTTCTGTGTTACTGTTTGGTCTTCTGTGTTACTGTTCTGGTCTTCTGTGTTACTGTTACGGGTCTTCTGTGTTACTGTACTGGTATTCTGTCGTTACTGTTCTGGTCTTCTGTAGTTACTGTCTGGTCTTCTGTGGTTACTGTACTGGTTCCTTCTGTGTTACTGTACTGGTCGTCTGTGTTACTGTACTGGTCTTCTGTGTTACTGTACTGGTCTTCTGTGGTTACTGTACTGGTCTTCTGTGTTACTGTACTGGTCTCTGTGTTACTGTCTGATCTTCTGTGTTATGTACTGGTCTTCAGTGTTACTGTACGGTCTTCTGATGTTTATTGTTCTGTACTGGGTATTCTGTGTTACTGTACTGGTCATCTGTGTTACTGTACTGGTTTCTGTGATACTGTACTGGTCTTCTGTGTTACTGTATGGTCTTCTGTGTTACTGTTACTGGTCTTCTGTGTTACTGTTCTGGTCTTCTGTGTTACTGTACTGGTCTTCTGTGTTGCTGTACTGGTCTTCTGTGTTTACTGTTATGGTCTTCTGTGTTACTGTTTGGTTTCTGTGTTACTGTATGGGTCTTCTGTGTTATGTTACTGTCTTCTGTGTTACTGTACAGGTTTCTGTTGTTATCTGTACTGGTCTTCTGGTTACTGTACTGGTCTTCTGTGTTATGTTCTGGTCTTCTGTGTTTACTGTACTGGTCTTCTGTGTTACGGTTCTGGTCTTCTGGTGTTTCTGTACTGGTCTTCTGTGTTACTGTACTGGTCTTTGTGTGTTACTGTATGGTATTCTGTGTTACTTTTTGGTCTTCTGAGTTACTGTTCTGTGGTCTTCTAGTGTTACTGGTTCGGTATTCTGTGTTACTGTACTGGTCTCTGTGTTCTGTATGGTTTCTTCTGATGTTAACTGTATGGTCTTCTGTGTTTACTGTATGGTCTTCTGTGATACTGTTCTGGTCTTCTGTGTTACTGTACTGTCTTCTGTTTACTGCTCTTTGGTTTCTGTGTTACTGTTACTGGTCTTCTGTGTTTACTGTACTGGTCTTCTGTGTTACTGTTCTGGTTTCTGTGTTACTGTACTGGTCTTCTGTGTTACTGTTTCTGGTCTTCTGTGTTATGTTCTGGTCTTCCTGTGTTACTGTTACTGGTGTCTTCTGTGTTACTTTATGGTCTTCTGTGATTACTTGTACTGGTCTTCTGTGTGACTGTACTGGTCTTCTGTGTTACTTGTACTGTCTGTGTGTTACTGTTCTGGTCTTCTGTGTACTGTTCTGGTCTTCTGTGTTACTGTACTGGTCTGTCTGTGTTACTGTACTGGTCTTCTGTGTTACTGTACTGGTCTTCTGTGTTACTGTTCTTGGTCTTCTGTGTTACTGTACTGGTCTTTCTTGTGTTACTGTTCTGGTCTTCTGTTGTTACTGTTCTGGTCTTCTGTGTTACTGTTCTGGTCTTCTGTTGTGTTACTGTTCTGGTCTTCTGTGTTATGTTCTGGTCTTCTGTTGTTACTGTTCTGGTTTCTGTGTTACTGTACTGGGTCTTCTGTGTTACTGTACTGGGTCTTCTGTGTTACTGTTCTGGTCTTCTGTGCTATGTACTGGTCTTCTGGTGTTATGTTCTGTCTTTGTGTTTACTGTACTGTCTTCTGTGTTACTGTACTGCGTCTTTCTGTGGTTTATGTTCTGGTCTTACTGTGTTACTGTACTGGTCTTTTGTGTTTCTGTTCTGGTCTTCTGTGTTACTGTACTGGTCTTCTGTGTTTCTGTACTGGGCTTCTGTGTTCTATGTTCGGGTCCTTCTGTGTTACTGTACTGGTCTTCTGTGTACTGTCGGTCTTCAGTGTTACTGTTCTGGTCTTCTGTGTTTACTGTTTGGTCTTTGTGTTACTGTACTGGTCTTCTGTGTTACTGTTCTGATCTTCTGTGTTACTGTACTGGTCTTCTGTGTTACTGTACTGGTCTTCTGTGTTAATGTTCTGGTCTTCTGTGTACTGTACTGGTTTTCTGTGTTACCCTGTCCTGCTCTTCTGTGTTACTGTTCTGGTCTTCTGTGTTACTGTACTGGTCTTCTGTGTAGTTACTGGTCTTCTGTTTACTGTACTGGTCTTCTGTGTTACTGTACTGGTCTTCTGTGTTACTGTACTGGTATCCTGTGTTACTGTACTGGTCTTCTGTGTTACTGTACTGGTCTTCTGTGTTACTGTACTGGTCTTCTGTGTTACTGTTCTGGTCTTTGGTTTGGGGGGTTTTTTTTACTTGTGCTGGTCTTCTGTGTTACTGTACTGGTCTTCTGTGTTACTGTTCTGGTCTTTGTGTTACTGTTTCTGGTTTCATGTGTTACTGTAACTGGTCTTCTGTGTTACTGTCTGGTCTTCTGTGTTACTGTTTCTGGTCTTCTTTGTTACTGTACGGTCTTCTGTGTTACTGTTTGGTCTTCTGTGTTAATGTTCTGGTCTTCTGTGTTACTGTTTCTGGTCTTCTGTGTTACTGTACTGGTCTTCTGTGTTATTTTCTTGGTTCTTCTGTGTTACTGTTCTGGTCTTATGTGTTACTGTATGGTCTTCTGTGTTACTGTTTGGTCTTCTGTAGTTACTGGTCTGGTCTTCTGGGATACTGTTATGGTCTTTGTGTTACTGTTTCTGGTCTTCTGTGTTACTGTTACTGGTCTTCTGTGTTACTGGTCTGGTCTTGTTGTTTACTGTACTGGTCTTCTGTGGTTATGTACTGGTCTCTGTGTTTACTGTACTGGTCTTCTGTGTTACTGTAGTGGTCTTCTGTGTTAATTTCTGGTTCTTCTGTGTTACTGTATGAGTTTCTGTGTTACTGTTCTGGTCTTCTGTGTTACTGGTCTGGTCTTCTGTGTTACTGTTCTGTTTTCGTGTGTACTGTACTGGTCTTCGTGTTTACTGTACTGGTCTTCTGTGTTTCTGTTACTGGTCTTCTGTGTTACTGTTCTGGTCCTTCTGTGTTACTGGACTGGTCTTCTGTGTTACTTGTACTGGTCTTCTGTGTTACTTTTTTTGGGGGGTCTGGTCTTCGTGTTACTGTACTGGTCTTCTGTGTTACTGATACTGGTCTTCTGTGTACTGTTCTCGGTTCTTCTGTGTTACTGTCTGGTCTTCTGTTGTTTACTGTACTGGTCTTCTGTGTTACTGTACTGGTCTTTTGTGTTACTGTTTGGTTCTTCTGTGTTACTGGTTCTGTTCTTCTGTGTTACTGTACTGGTCTTCTGTGTTACTGTAACTGGTTCTTCTGTGTTCTGTACTGGGTCTTCTGTGTTACTGGTTGGTCTTCTGTGTTACTGTACAGTGGTCTTCTGTGTTACTGTACTGGTCCTTCTGTGTCTACTGTTACTGGTCTTCTGTGTTACTGTTACTGGTCTTCTGTGTTACTGTATGGTCTTCTGTGTTACTGTATGTCTTCTGGTGTTACTGGTTCTGTCTTCTGTGTTACTGTTGGTCTTCTGTGTTAATGTTGGTCTTGTGTTACATTACTGTTTATTTACATTTGCTTCTCTTGTATTATATGTTATATATTTGTTTAATGTGTTTTTTCTGTTTTATGCGTTACTATATGGTGGTTATATCCCACTATGTACTATGCGGTTTATGTGTTTATTATACTGTTTTGTGTGTCACTATGCTGTTTTATGTGTTAATTACACTGTTTTATGTGTCAATTTTACTGCTTTTTGTGTTATTTTATTGTTTTTATGTGTTGGTTGTTTTTTTGTTTTCGTGTGTTTACTATACTGTTTTTTTTTTATGGGGTTGTTACTATAATACCAGCACTGACTGACTTGATCATCTTTATACGTAACAAACGAACCTCTACTAAAGTCTTTTACCACAGAGTGCTGCTAACACTTATTTTCAGCAGGAAACCTACCTGACGGTCTTCTTACCATTGATCCTCGGGTAACAATCTTCCAGCAGTGTTCTTCCAATTTGCGTTCAGTCTTATACACTTGAATCCTACCCAAAGAATCCTAAGGATAGAATCTTCAAGAAGTTTTCTATCAGATGTTTACCAAACAGGTTACATACGTGTATTAACCTCTTAGTGTATCAGGACAGACTTTATAACATCACAACACAACGATGGTGGGAAGAAAAACACATTATAACAGAGAGGAACTTTCACCTGTGAAACAAAACTTCTTCATTCAATAGGTCCCTTCTACAATTGTGTCTTTTTCAGACACTTACTGACTTTGTGCTATATATCTCTGCAAACATAGTGCACCACAACATTCAGTGATGGCCATATTATCTCTGCAACATAGTGCACCACAAATTCAGTTGTGCCATTATATCTCTCAACATAGTGAACCACAAATTCTAGTGTGTTATATATGTTAACATTGATATTCACAGTACATAAAACAGTTGGGAGGACATTAAAAACACAGTCGTACGGCCAGGTTGTGGCCGTCCGTACTAGCCAAGGTTGTGGCGTCCGTACTGGCCAGGTTGTGCGTCCGTACTGGCCAGGTTGTGGCGTCGTACTGGCTAGGTGTCGTGTGTACTGGCCAGGTTGTGGCCAGCCACCACCAAAATTCTTATTGTCAAGAGATGGAATCATCCAAGTTGACAGTTTTTATGTTCATCACCGAATGTTTTTGTTTGCATCTGTGGTGGTGAATGTTTTTAATGTTCATTATGAATTTATTCTACTAAACAAAGTGTTCATTAAGATGATTTATAAGAAATTTCTCTGTCTTAAACACAAGTCTCTCATATTTACATCCTTTCCCAAAATATTTATCAAATATTGTAAACCCTCATTCAATTTTCCTTAAGAAATTTGAAATTATATAATTAAGAATTTTCTTAAGTCTCTTAAATTATCTTATTATATTTCATTGTTTATTTATACAATGGTGTGGGAGAGTGAGATATGTTTATGAGAACGTTTACACATGTATGTATATTGATTGGTGGTTGCATGGTGTTTGTAGTATTTTTATGTTGGTTGCATGGGTGTTTGTAGATGATGTTATGTTGGTGCATGGTGTTTGTTGTGAGGTTATAGTTGGTTTGTCATGGTGTTTGTAGTGATTGTTTATGTTGGTAGCATGGTGTTTGTAGTGATGTTTATGTTGGTTGCATGGTGTTTGTTCGTGATGTTATGTTGGTAGCATGGTGTTTGTTAGTATGGTTTATGTTGGTAAGTAGCATGGTAGTTTGTCGTGATGTTTATGTGGTAGCATGGTGTTGTAGTGATGTTTATCTTTTTGTAGATGGTGTTTGTTTGTTGATGTTTATGGTTGGTAGCATGGTGTTTGTAGTGATGTTTTTGTTGGTGCGTGGATGGTGGTGTTGTTGTGTGTTTATGTTGGTAGAATGGTGTTTGTAGTGATGTTTATGTTGGTAGCATGGTGTTTGTAGTGATTGTTTATGTTGTTAGATGTTGTTTGTAGTGATGGTTTTATGTTGGTAGCATGGTGTTTGTAGTGAGTTTATGATTGGTAGCATGGTGTTTGTTGTGATGTTTATGTTGGTAGCATGGTGTTTGTATTGATGTTTATGTGGTAGCATGGTGTTTGTAGTGATGGTTATGTTTGATTAGCATGGTGTTTGTACGTGATGTTTATGTTGGTATCTTGGTGTTTGTTGTGATGTTTATGTTGGTTGCTGTGTTTTGTATGATGTTTATATATTGGTAGTATGGTGTTTGTAGTGTGTTTTATGTTGGTAGCATGGTGTTTGTTATGATGTTTATTTTGGTAGGCATGGTGTTTGTTAGTGATGTTTATGTTGATAGCTTGGTGTTTGTAGTGATGTTTATGTTGGAGCATGGTGTTTTGTAGTGATGTTTATGTTGATAGCATGGTGTTTGTAGTGATGTTTATGTGGTAGATGGTGTTTGTTGTGATGTTTATGTTGGTAGCATGGTTGTTTGTTGTGATGTTTAGTTGGTAGCATGGTGTTTGTAGTTGAAGTTTATGTTGGTAGCATGGTGTTTGTAGTGATGATTATGTTGTAGCATGGTGTTTGTAGTGATGTTTATGTTGGTTTAGCATGGTGACTGTTTGTAGTGATGTTTATGTTGGTGCATGGTGTTTTGTAGTGATGTTTATGTTGATTAAGCTGGTGTTTGTTAGTGTGTTTATTTTATGTTGGTAGAATGGTGTTTGTTGTGATGTTATGTTGTAGCATTGGTGTTTGTAGTGATGTTATGTTGGTTGCATGGTGTTTTTGTAGTGATGTTATGTTTGTAGCAGTGTGTTTGTAGTGATGTTTATGTTGGTTAGCATGGTGGGTTGTAGTGATGTTTATGTTGTAGCATGGTCGTTTGTAGTGATGTTTATGTTGGTAGCATGGTGTTTGTAGTGATGTTATGTTGGGTAGCATGGTGTTTGTAGTGATGTTTATGTTGGTAGATGGTGGTTTGTAGTGATGTTTATGTCGGTAGCATTGTGTATGTTAGTGATGTTTATGTTGGTTAGTATGGTGTTTGTAGTTATGTTTATGTTGTAGCTGGTGTTTGTAGTGTTGTTATGTTGGTAGCATGGTGTTTGTAGTGATGTTTATGTTGGTAGCATGGTGTCTTGTTGTGATGTTTATGTTGGTAGCATGGGTTTGTCTGTGATGTTTATGGTTGGTAGCATGGTGTTTGTTGTGATGTTTCTGTTGGTAGCAAGGTGTTTGTCAGTGATGTTTATGTTGGTGATTGGTGGTTTTGTTGTGATGTTTATCTTGGTAGCATGGTGGTTTGTAGTGATGTTTATGTTGGTAGCATGGTGTTTGTAGTGATGTTTATGTGGTTAGCATGGTGTTTGTAGTGATGTTTATGTTGGTTAGCATGGTGTTTGTAGTGATGTTTTATGTTGGTAGCATGGGTTTGTTGTCATGTTTATGTTGGTAGCATTGGTGTTTGTAGTGATGTTTATATTGGTAGCATGGTTGTTTGTAGTGATGTTTATGTTGGTTAGCGTGGTGTTTTGTAGTGATGTTATGTTGGAATGCAGGGTGTTTGTAGTGATGTTTATGTTGGGTAGCATGGATTGTTTGTTGTCTTGTTTATGTGGTAGCATGGTGTTTGTAGTGTATTTTATGGTTGGTAGCTTGGTGTTGTAGTGATGTTTATGTTGGGTAGCATGGTGTTTGTAGTGATGTTTATGTTGATAGCATGGTGTATGTTTGTAGTGCTTTTTATGTTGGTAGCATGGTGTTTGTTGTGATGTTTATTTTGGTAGCATGTGTTTGTAGTGATGTTTTATGTTGGTGCATGTGTTTGTGATTGTAGTGAATGTTTATGTGGTAGCATGGTGTTTGTAGTGATGGTATGTGATAGCATGGTGTTTGTAGGATGTTTATGTGGTAGGCATTGGTGTTTGTAGTGATGTTTATGTTGATAGCATGCGTGTTTGTAGTGATGTTTATGTTGGTATAGCCATGGTGTTTGTTGTGATGTTTATGGTTGGTAGCATGGTGTTTGTAGTGATGTTTATGTTGGTAGCATGGTGTTTGTAGTGATGTTTATGTTGGTATAGCATTGGTGTTTGTAGTGATGTTTATGTTGATAGCATGGTGTTTGTAGTGATGTTTATGATGGTAGCATGGTGTTGTTGTGATGTTTTGTTGGTAGCATGGTGTTTTATAGTGATGTTTATGTGGTAGCATGGTGTTTTTAGTTGATGTTTATGTTGGTAGCATGGTGTTATGTAGTGATGTTTTATGTTGGTAGCATTGGTGTTTGTAGTGATGTTATGTTGGTAGCATGGTGTTTGTAGTGATGTTTATGTTTGTAGCATGGCTGTTTTGTAGTGATTGTTTATGTTGGTAGCATGGTTTTTGTAGTGATGTTTATGTTGGTAGCATGGGGGTTTGTTTGTTAGTGATGTTTATGTTGGTAGCATGGTGTTTGTAAGTGATGTTTATTTTGGTAGTATGGTGTTTGTAGTTTATGTTTATGTTGGTTAGCATGGTGATTGTAGTGATGTTTATGTTTGGTAGCATGGGTGTTTGTCGTGATGTTTATGTTGGTAGCATGGTGTTTGTTGTGATGTTTATGTTCAGGTAGCCATGGGTTTGTTGTGATGTTTATGTTGTGCATGGTGTTTGTTGTGATGTTTATGTGGTGCATGGTGTTTGTATAGTGATGTTTATGTTGGTGCATTGGTGTTTTGTTTTGATGTTTGTTATTGTTGGTAGCATGGTGTTTGTAGTGATGTAAATGTTGTTAGCATGGTGTTTGTTGTGATGTTTATGTTGGTAGCATGGTGTTTTTGTAGTGATGTTTATGTGGTAGCTTGGTGTTTTGTGTGATGTTTATGTGGTAGCATGGTGTTTGTTGTCATGTTTATGTTGGTTAGCAGGTGTTTGTATTGATGTTTATGTTGGTAGCATGGTGTTGTAGTGAGGTTTATGGTGGTAGCATGGTGTTTGTAGTGATGTTTTATGGTTGGTAGCATGGTGTTTGTGAGGATGTTTATGTTGGTTAGGCCATGGTGTTTGTTGCATGTTTATGTTGGTAGCATGGTGTTTGTAGTGATGTTTATGTTGGTAGCATGGTGTTTGTGAGTGATGTTTATGTTGGTAGCATGGTGTTGTAGTGTGTTTATGTTGATAGCAGGGTGTTTGTAGTGATGTTTATGTTGGTTGCATGTGTTTGTAGTGATGTTTATGTTGATAGCATAGGTGTTTGTAGTGATGTTATGTTGGTAGCATGGTTATTTGTAGGATGTATGTTGGTAGCATGTGTGTTTTGTAGTGATGGTTTATGTTGGTGCATGGTGTTTGTAGTTGATGTTTATGTTGGTTGATGGTGTTTGTTGTGATGTTTATGTTGGTAGCATGTGTTTGTAGGATGTTTTTGTTGGTCAGATGGTGTTTTGTAGTGATGTTTATGTTGGTAGCATGGTGTTTGTTGTGATGGTTTATGTGGTAGCATGGTGTTTGTGTGATGTATATTTATGTTGGTAGGCATGGTGTTTGTTGTTCATGTTTATGTTGGTAGCTATGCGTGTTTGTAGTGAATGTTTATGTTGGTTGCATGGTGTTTGTTGTGATGTTTATGTTGGAAGCATTGGTGTTTTGTTGTGATGTTTATGTTGGTTGCATGGTGTTTTTGTAGTGATTTTTATGTTGGTGCATGGTGTTTGTGAGTGATGTTTATGTTGGTTAGCATGGTGTTTGTTGTGATGTTTATGTTGGTAGCTGGTGTTTGCAGTGATGTTTTGTTTAGTTGGTAGCATGTTGTTAGTGGTGATGTTTATGTTGGTAGCATGGTGTTTGTTGTGATGTTTATGTTGTATCATGGGTGTTTGTAATAGTGATGTTTATGTTGTAGCAGGGGTGTTTGTAGTTGATGTTTATGTTGGTAGCATGATGTTTTTGTGATGTTTAGTTGGTAGATGGTTTTTGTGGTGATGTTTATGTTGGTAGCATGGTGTTTGTAGTGTTGTTTATGTTGGTAGCGTGGTGTTTGTTGTCATGTTTATGTTGGTAGCATGGTGTTTGTAGTGAGTATGTTGGTTTTAGATTGTGTTTGTTGTGATGTTTAGTGTTGGTAGCATGGTGTTATGTTAGTGATTGTTTATGTTGGTAGCATGGTGTTGGTTTGTGATGTTTATGTTGGTGCCTGGTGTTTGTAGTGATGTTTATGTTGGTAGGCATGGTGTTTTTTGTAGTGAGTTATGTTGGTAGCATGGCTGTTTGTTGTCATGTTATGTTGGTAGCATGTGTGTTTGTAGTGATGTTTATGTTGGTAGCATGGTGGTTTGTTGTCATGTTTATGTTGTTAGATGTGTGTTTTGGTAGTGATGTTATGTTGGTAGCATGTGGTTTGTTGTTCATGTTTATGTTGGTAGCCTGGTGTTGTAGTGATGTTTATGTTGGTAGCATGGAGTTTGTTGTAGTGTCATGTTTCTGTTGGTAGTATTGTGTTTTGTAGTGATGTATATGTGTAAGATCAAAGTGAAGTAAACATCAGAAGGAAAGAAAACGTGTATGACTACATAATAATTCAACGCAATAAGAAGAGCACAGTGCTGTGGTACCGCTGTCAGCCTGGCTGACTTTGCTGTCAGCCTGGCTCTGACTGCTGTCAGCCTGGCTGAATCTGCTGTCAGCCTGGGCCTGACTTTGCTGTCAGCCTGCTGACTCCTGCAGTCAGCTGTCTGACTCTGCCTGTCAGCCTGTCTGACTCTGCTGTCAGCCTGGCTGACTCTGCTGTCAGCCTGACTGACTCTGCTGTCAGCAGATGTGAAAGGTTGTAATAAAGTATTGAATGCTTCGTGGTTTTGATCACAATGTTATATAAAAGAAGGAAAGGAGGAAAACTTTAAAGAATGTAATAATTATAATGGAATAATAATGTTGACCAGACCAGGTAAAGTGTGTGTCAGAATTATGATCAGTGAAATGATGGTAAAGTGTGAGTCAGAAATTATGAATCAGTGAAGTGATGGTAAAGTGTGTGTCAGAATTATGATCAGTGAAGTGATGGTTAAAGTGTGTGTCAGAATTATGATCAGTGGAAGTGATGGTAAAAGTGTGTGTCTGTATTATGATCAGTGAGGTTGATGGTAAAGTGTTGGTCAGAATTAGGATCAGTGGAAGTGATGGTAACGTGTGTGTCCAGAATTATGATCAGTGAAGTGTGGTTAAAGTGCTGAGTCAGAATTATGATCAGTGAAGTGATGGTAAAGTTGTGTGTCAGATTATGATCAGTGAAGTGTGGGATAAAGTGTGTGTTTCAGAATTATGATCAGTGAGTGATGGTAAGTGTGTGTCAGAATTATGATCAGTGGAAGTGTAATGGTTAAAGTGTGAGTCAGGAATTATGACGTGAAGTGTGGTAAAGTGTGTGTCAGTAATTATGATCAGTGAAGTGATGGTAAAGTGTGTGTCAGAATTATGATCAGTGAAGTGATGGTAAAGTGCTGTGTCAGAATTATGATCTGTGAGGTGATGGTAAAGTGTGTCAGAATTATGATCAGTGAAGTGATGGTAAGTGTGTGTCAGAATTATGATCAGTGAAGTGATGGTAAAGTGTGTGTCAGAATTATGATCAGTGAAGTGATGGTAAAGTGTGTGTCAGAATTATGATCAGGGAAGTGATGGTAAAGTGTGTGTCAGAATTATGATCAGTGAACAGTGATGGTTTTAAGTGTGTATGTTGTGTCAGAATTATGATCTCAGTGAAGTGATGGTAAGTGTGTTGGATCAGAATTATGATCAGGGAAGTGTTGTAAAGTGTGTGTCAGAATTATGATCAGTGAAGTGATGGTTAAAGTGTGTGTCAGAATTATGATCAGAGAAGTGATGAGTTTAAGTGTGTGGTCAGAATTACTGATCAGTGAAGTGATGGTAAAGTGTGTGTCGGAATTTTGATCAGTGAAGTGATGGTAAAGTGTGTGTAAGAATTATGATCAGTGAAGTGATGGTAAAGTGTGTTTGTCATATTATGATCAGTGAAGTGATGGTAAAGTGTGTGTCAGAATTATGATCAGAGAAAAGTGATGGTAAAGTGTGTTGTGTCAGAATTATGATCAGTGTGAAGTGATGGTAAAGTGGTGTGTCAGAATTATGATCAGTGAGTGATGGTAAAAGTGTGTGTCAGAATTATGATCAGTGGAAAAGTGATTGGTTTAATAGTGTGTGTCAGAATTATGATCAGTTGAAGTGTTGGTAAAGTGTGTGTCAGAATTATGATCAGTGGAAGTGATTTTAAAGTGTGTGTCAGAATTATGATCAGTGAAGTGATGGTAAAGTGTGTGTCAGAATTATGACAGTGAGGGTGTGGTAAAGTGTGTCTGGAATTATGATCAGTGAAGTGATGTGTAAGTGTGTGTCAGAATTATGACTCAGTGAAGTGATGGTAAAGTGTGCTGTGTCAGAATTATGATCAGTGGAAGTGATTGTAAAGTGTGTGTATACAGCAATTATCGATCAGTGAAGTGATGGTAATGTGTGTGTCGGAATTATGAATCAGTGAAGTGATGGTAAAGTGTGTGTCAGATTATGATCAGTTGAAGTGATGGTAAAGTGTGTGGCAGAATTATGATCAGTGAAGTGATGGTAAAGTGTTTCTTTGTGTCAGAATTATGATCAGTGAAGTGATGGTAAAGTGTGTGTCCGAATTATGATCAGGGAAAGTGATGGTAAGTGTGTGTCAGACATTATTGATCAGTGAAGTGATGGTAAAGTGTTGTGTCAGAATTATGTTCAGTTGAAGTGATGGTAAAGTGTGTGTCAGAAATTATGATCAGTGAATTGATGGTAAAGTGTGTGTCGAAATTATGATCCAGTGAAGTGAGTGATGGTAAAGACAAAATATGCGCATCACAACTTATCATTAGCCGTACTCTTTCCACAATACCAACCATCACTTACCAACCTCACTACAACCATCCACTACCAACCATCCCACTACCAACCATCCTACCTATAGCCATCACTACCGCCATCACTACCAACATCCAACTACCAACCATCACTACCAAACAATCCACTACCAAAACATCCACTACCACTCCATCACTACCATACCCATGCCATACCAACCATCCACTATCAACCATCCATACCAACCACTCCATACCATCCATCCACTACCCAAACATTTCACAACCAACCATCACTACCAACCATCCACTACCAACCATCCATACCAACCCATCCACTACCACCATCCACTACCAAGCCATTCCATCTACCAAACCATCCACACCAACCTTCCATACCAAAACATCCACTACCAACATCCACTACCAGCCATCCATTATCATCCCATCCACATTTATGTGGAAGCTGGACTCACTTGAGTCATATACTGGTGTGTGAACAATATTTACCGTTTTTAAGTGAATGTGGATGAGTGTTTCTAATTCCAGATCAAAGTGTTCAGTACATGTTCTCTCTCTCTCTCTCTCTCTCTCTCTCTCTCTCTCTCTCTCTCTCTCTCTCTCTCTCTTTCTCTCTCTCTCTCTCTCACTCTTATCTCTCTCTTCTCTCTCTCTCCTCTCTCTCTTTATCTATCTAACTCTATCTCTCTCACGATCCACTTGTTCAGTAAACGTTCTAACCCATATCAGTCCGTCCAGTACGTATTCTTTACCAAATCGACCAAAGATCTGATCTTATACTGATTCCTTTAAATTATATGCTTTAATATACTGACAAACCCAGTCGAGCCCAAAACATGGAGTGTTGTGTGTGAGAGAACATCCATCTGTTATCAGGTAAATTTAATGCCACCCAAGTTTATAAGAAATCGAAATTGTCATTATTATTATTTGCGACCACTGTCAGCCTCAGAGTTATTACTGAGTTACCAGACCTTGCCACGTGGAGGCCAGTGGTTCGTCTTTAAGGTCCACCCACCCACTTACTGTGTTTTTGAAGATTTCCCCAGGTTCATTTGTCCAGGAGTCCATTTGTGTCCCCTCATATATTCTCCCTTTCCCAACTTTCCCGGGTCTGCTTAGGGATACCCAGTATCCCCTCTTCCAGGTCCATGTATCCAGGAGTCCATCTGTGTCCCTCAGATATTCTCCTTTCCTCACTTTCCCCAAGGACTGCCTCAACAACCAGTATCCTCGTCTTGCCCTCAGATTTCTCCATTTTCCATTTCATCCTTAGCAACCAGTATCCCATCTTTCCCAGGTCCATGAGTCAGGAGTATCTGTCCGCCTATCAGATATTCTCCATATATCACTTCCAGGGTATACTCACTTTTCTTCAGCGTCCATGTGTCAGGTGTCCATCTGTGTCCCTCATATATTCTCCTTTTCTCACTTCCCCAGGTCTGCCTCTCAACACCAAGTATCCTCGACTTTCCCAGGTCATGTGTCAGGAGTCCATCTGTCCGCCTTCAGATGTTCTCCTTTCATCCCACTTCATCTGTGTATAGCTCGTCTTTCCACGGTCCATGTGTCCAAGAGTCCAATGTGTCCCCTCTGATATTCTTCCTTCCCACTTCCCAAGGTTTGCCTCAACAACCCATGTATCTTCGTCTTTCCTCAGATATTCTCCTTTCCCACTTCTCCAAGACTGCATTAGGCAACCAATTATCCCCCTCTTTCCCAGGTCCATGTATCCAGGAGTCCATCTGTGTCCCCTCAGATATTCTCCATTCCTCACTGCCCCAAGGTCTGCCTTTAACACAGTATCCTTGACTTTCCCAGGTCCATGTCGTTGCAGGAGTCCATCTGTCCGCCTTCAGATATTCTCCTTTTCCCACTTCCCCAGGGAATCCTCGCCTTTCCCAGGTCCATGTGTCCAGGAGTCCATCTGTGTCCCCTCAGATATTCTCCTTTCCTCACTTCCCCAAGGTTTGCCTCAACATCCAGTATCCTCGTCTTTCCCTCAGATATTCTCCCTTTCCCACTTCTCCAAGGTCTGCCTTAGCAACCAGTATCCCTCTCTTTCCCAGGTCCATGTGTCCAGGAGTCCATCTGTGTCCCCTCAGATATTCTCCTTTCCTCACTTCCCCAAGGTCTGCCTCAACAACCAGTATCCTCGTCTTTCCCAGGTCCATGTGTCCAGGAGTCCATCTGTCCGCCTTCAGATATTCTCCCTTTCCCACTTCCCCAGGGTATCCTCGCCTTTCCCAGGTCCATGTGTCCAGGAGTCCATCTGTGTCCCCTCAGATATTCTCCTTTCCTCACTTCCCCAAGGTTTGCCTCAACAACCAGTATCCTCGTCTTTCCCAGGTCCATGTGTCCAGGAGTCCATCTGTCCGCCTTTAGATATTCTCCCTTTCCCAGTTGCCCAGGGTATCCTCGCCTTTCCCAGGTTCATGTGTCCAGGAATCCATCCGTGGGCCCCCGGATTTCTCCCCTTCCTCACTTACCTTAGGATATCTTCCAGTCTCAGCCTTCCCCAGGTTATGTATCCCGAAGTCAGCTCAGCCACCCTCAGTGATCTAGCCAGATGAGAACGAGGTCTTGTTTAGCTGGTCTACGGTAGAGACTGTCCAGGTGGGTGGACTTACAGGAGAGGACACACAGTAAACTGTATCCTGTAATTACACCACCAAGACAGCCTAGATCGTAAGTCAGCCAGACGCAGCCAAGCTACCGTCCAGTTCGGCCACCAAGGTCTGGCCACTCAGTGAAAATTTGGGAGTTCTATTTATGTTATACGATTCATCTACATTAAATATAAGAGTCTGTTCTTAATCATTAGTTTAATTGTGTTTGTGAATGTTTTATTGTGTGTTGATGAGTGTTTGTGTGATAATGTGTTTGTTCACCTCCACCAGAACTGTAATAAGTGTTCAACTTTTTAGTTTTATTTGGTTATTTGTCTTGTGTGTTCGCGAGACGAGACACAAGAGAAATAAGTCACTTTATCTGACTTTTTGTTTGGGTTATCCTGGGTAATTTACACATATGTTACTATGTATAATAATTTGTGTAACTGTTTTTATGTGTACCTGTACCTAAACAAACTTACTTACACACACACACTTACTTTTACGTTCATTTGCTCATTTCCGCAAATACAGCTTCTTGATTCACCAACATATATACAAACACAGAACTATGCACGTGCGCGCGCGCACACACGCGCGTAAAACACACTCATCGCCTCTTACACTAATATGCATCTAATAAAACACACACACACACACACACACACACACACACACACACACACACACACACACACACATAGCCTGACGACACTGGAGGACAGGAGGGTCAGGGGAGACATGATAACGACATATAAAATACTGCGTGGAATAGACAAGGTGGACAAAGACAGGATGTTCCAGGGAGGGGACACAGAAACAAGAGGCCACAATTGGAAGTTGAAGACATAAATGAGTCAGAGAGATATTAGGAAGTATTTCTTCAGTCATAGAGTTGTAAGGCAGTGGAATAGCCTAGAAAATGACGTAGTGGAGGCAGGAACCATACACAGTTTTAAGACGAGGTTTGATAAAGCTCATGGAGCGGGGAGAGAGAGGGCCCAGTAGCAACCGGTGAAGAGGCGGGGCCAGGAGCTAAGACTCGACCCCTGCAACCACAAATAGGTGAGTACAAATAGGTGAGTACACACACACACACACACACACACACACACACACACACACACACACACACACAGACGTCCCGCTATGCCACAGTTACATATGTACACAAATTTGTGCCCAATCATTCATACTGTCTCCCTTACGGTTGTTAAATTTGTTTGCCTTTTCAAAATAAAATCAAAACCTTGGAGTCAGAAAAAAAATCAGTCTTCCTAAATGTTCGGGAATTCAGTAACTTTGAAGAATGTTGGTTTCTGGGATTTTCAAGACATTCATTGTGGAAGGTTTGAAAAGTTACTAGTTTTAGACACTTGTGGGTCAGGTAAAGACACTATTATGAATTATCTTATGGAAGATAAAGTTTCTCTCTCTTACATTTTCACTTCCTTCATCTCCTCTAGACTATAATAAAACATTAAGACCCCCCCCCACACAGTATAAACGTTATGTGATTAAAATAAAAACTATCAGATGGGGATATTCGATCCTTTGACAAAAATAATTAAGATGTTCGCTGGTGCACACTGGACAGTACGACTCTGTCTAACATACTATGTTATGTTCTAATGTTTTGTGCTGTGTGAATGTCAGTTAAAACGTAAAATTAATACTGTGATGTAATGGATTGAGATGTTTAAATGTTAACATATAATTATTATACCTTGAATGGTGTGGCACACAATGTTATTTCTTCAGTCCTAATGTTTATATTATAAATAATACTTAACGTTATGTTTGGTGATGTTTAAGTCATGACTGAACATTATTCTGCTCATACTAATTAAAAGTGGTTAACTTCCATTGATGAATAACTGCTAACTTAATTATTTTTCAGTTGTTAACATTTTCTTAAGAGTTGTAGAAATTCATAATTCAAATAAAATCAAAGAAGTGCTGAAGAAAGTATTAAAAACAAGAATCCAAAAATATTTCCATATAAATAGAGAATTTGAAGAATGTTAAGAACTGCAGAAGAAAGTTGAGAGAACAACAACTATTATAAATAATTAGACAAAGTGTATCATCTGGATTCTTTAATTTGTAGACGTATTGTCAAGCAGTGACTTTATCAATACAACATATTATGTAAAGTGAAGACAGCAAATTGAAGATAGCCAGATTTTTTACATGTGTCTAATTCTTCATTGTGTCGCTATTGTTTACCATTCATATATAACTATTATAATGTTTAACAACATTTATTACAATAATAGTCAGCAACACAAAACATTACTATCGAAAATAATTACTGAATAATTTCATAGAAACGTACGAAATAATAAGATAAAGGAAAG
>NC_069472.1:131213-157939 GCF_026875155.1 Cherax quadricarinatus | reverse complement strand
TGTAACTAAGTAGCGCTGCCCTCACGTTACTGTAACTAAGTAACGCTGCCCTCACGTTACTGTAACTAAGTAACGCTGCCCTCACGTTACTGTAACTAAGTAACGCTGCCCTCACGTTACTGTAACTAAGTAACGCTCCCTCCTTTACTGAATAAGTAGCGTGCCCTCCGTTATGTAACTAATAACGCGCCCCACGTTATTAACTAAAAACGCGCCCTCACGTTCTGTAATTAAGAAACGCTGCCCTCACGTTCGTAACTAAGTAGCGTGCCTCACGTTTTGTAACTAAGAACGCTGCCCCCTTATTAACTAAGAGCGGCCTCCGTTACGTACTAAGTAACGCTGCCCTACGTTACTGTAAAAGAAACGTGCCCCCTTTACTGTAACTAAGTAGCGTGCTTAGGGGTGTGTCACTTTTTGTCCCAAAAATTCAAAAGTACGACATAACTGGAAATTTTTGGGCAGCTGCAACAAAGTATCACTTTGGCGTGTAGTCAGGCCCTGTGTCTGGTATCCCGGTCTGCATGTATCCAGCTCATGTCATCAGTGGTTCCTGGTTGCAGTAGCCAGGACCCTGTAATAAAGGGGTACCCCTGGTTGCATGACCCAGCTCATTACATCGGGGTACCCCGGGTTTCCCTTTGGGGTCCAGCTCATGTACTTAAATGGTATCCCTGGCTGATGTAGTCCAGGATCCTGTACATAAGGGTACCCGGTTGCATGTATCCAGCTCATGTATTTCAAGGTTTCCCTGGTCTGCAGTGCCCAGTATGTACTTCAATGGTATCCCTGGTCTGATGTAGTCCGGGTCATGTACGTCAGGGGTACCCCTGGTCTGCATGTAGTCCAGCTATGTATGTCAAGGTATCCTGGTCTGTTTCCAACTCTTTACGTAAGGGTACCCCGGATCGCTTAGTCCAGCTCATGTAATCAGTGGTATCCCTGGCTGCATTAGTCCAGTCAGTACATCAAGGGTATCCCTGGTCTGCATGTAGTCCAGCTCATGAAAATTCAATGTTATCCTGATCTGCATGTAGTCCAGCTCATGTACATCAAGGGTTTTCCCTGGTCTCATGTAGTCCAGCTCTGACACGTGGTTCCCGGGTTTCTGCAGGTCCAGTTTTGTCGAAAGGGGTATCCCTGGTCTGTGAGTCCGGTCATGTACGTCAGTGGTACCCCTGGTCTGCATGTAGTCCCCCCATGATGTCAATGGTACCCCTGGTTGCATGTAGTCCAATCATGTACTCAATGGTTCCCCTGGTCTGCTGTAGTCCGGGTTTTATGTACGTCATGGTATCCCTGGTCTGATGTGTCCAGCTCATGTACGTAAAGGGGTACCCCTGGTCTGCATGTATTAGCTCTGTACGTCAATGTATCCCTGGCTGAGCGCCCAATCTTACTCAATGGTACCCCTGGTCTGCAGCATAAAAACCATTACTAATGGTACCCCTGGTTGCATGTAATCGGCCATATAGTCAAGGTATCCCGGGTTGATGTAGCCCAGGTCAGTAGTCAATGGTATCCCAGGTCTATGCGTAAAAATCTGTACTAAATGGTACCCTGGTCTGCATGCTCCAGGCTATACGTCAATGGTAATCCTGGTTGTGTGTCCAGGCTAGTCGTCAAGGGTATCCCGGGTTTGCATGCAGCCCAAAAACTCATGTACGTAAATGGTACCCCCGGGTCTGAATGCAGTCCAGGTCATGTACTCAAATGGTATCCCTGGTCTGCATCCCAGCCAAACATGTACGTCAATGGTACCCCTGGTCTGCTGACTCCGTACTGTATCCAGTAAATTAAATGTGTTTTCAAATTAACAATAAAAACGGATTTTTTCCTTTTTTTCCCAAAAAAATGTAAAATTTTTTTTAATATTCCCTTTAAAAAATTAATAAAAACCTTCCATAGGAACTTTAGAAGCAAAGTTATGAGAATTTCTTTCGTTATCTCGGGGAGAATATCCTAAAATATTCCAGGAATTAAGTTTGGTCTTTTAAAATTTGAATTAAAATTTTTGTCGCCTACGGAAAAAAATTATCACCCCCCCCCAAAAAAAAAACGCATTTCAGTTTTGCCGTTTTCTGTAAAAATTTTTAAAAATTTAGACAAAAGGGATTCGCGAATTATGAGCCAAACAAAAAATTAAAAAGTTGGGGAGAAAAAAATTTAGTGAGGATTTGAAGGGCCGACCCTTTGGGGTACCACCTACTTACTTTTTTCTTATTTACTTAAATTTAATTATTTATTTACTTTTTTCCTTAAATGCAGGCCAGTTTTCTTAGAGAAAAGCAGGGAAATTTTCTTTGCCCTATTTGTCCACCCCACACAGTGCTGACCCGAGTCCACCCACACACGAAACTGCCCCCATCCACCCACCCAAAAGCCTGACCCCGATCCACCCAACACAGCAGCTGACCCGAGCCACCCCACACGCGCGACCCCCATCCCCCCACACACAGCGTGACCCCGAGTCCACCCACACACAGCAGTACCCGGTCCACCCCCAACAGCGGACCCCGACCACCCAAACGCAGCTGACCCGAGTCCCCCACCACACCCGTGACCCCCAGTCACCCCCACAAGCAGCTGCCCCGGTCCACCCACACACGCGCTGACCCCCAGCACCCCACACACAGTGACCCCATCCACCCCCACACAGCATGACCCCCAGTCCCCCCCACACCAGTGACCCCGGTCCCCCCACACCCAGCAGCTGACCCGAGTCCCCACACCACAGTCCCCGATCCCCCCACCAAGCAAGACCCCGATCCACCCACACACACAGTGACCCCAGCCACCCCCACACAGCAGTGACCCCCAGTCCACCCCCACAAGCAGCACCCCGAGTCCACCCACACACGCAGCGACCCCGAGTCCACCCCCACACAGCGCTGACCCCGACCCCCCCACCGCAGCAGCTGACCCCGGTCCCCCCAACACGCGCTGACCCCCAGTCCCCCCCACACAGCAGTACCCCGGGGGCCACCCACCACAGAGCTGACCCCCAGTCCCCCCACACACGCAGTGACCCGAGTCCACCCAACCCCAGCAGTACCCCGAGCCACCCACCACGAGCTGACCCCCGAGTCCACCCCCACACAGAAAACTGCCAACCCCAGCCCCCACTCGGCAGCTGACCCCAAGTCCATTACATCACACTGTGTAAGTCTTGCTGTTGTCCCAGCCTTTTTTTCTGGTACGTTAAAAAACTGTGGCAAAGTTTTGTTCCCCGCCTTTGTTTCTTGTACTTTTGCAAAGGTGGCAAAGTTTTTTCCCCTTTTTTCTGGTACAGTTACAACTGCGGACAAAGTTTTGTCCCAGCCTTTGTTTCGGTCAGTTAACAATTGGAAAAAGTTTTGGCCCCACCCTTTTGTTTTGTACAGTTAACAACTGCGGACAAAGTGTTCGATAGAACTGAAAAATATTGTTTGAAAAAAAAAAATTTTTATGTTGTGTTTGCCTTTGATTATCCAAAAAATAAATATGTCAAGTTGTGACTCACAGTGTTTAAAGGGATAAAATTTTAATTAATGACCAACGGCAAAAATTGAATAAATAAAGAAGCGAATTGTTCCCCAAAAAAAATTAATTTTATTGCCAAGTGCAAATGTACAGCAGAACAATATATAATGAAAAAAAAACAGCTATCAAAATATTAACCAGGTTCCATGATGGCTGATGAAATACTTTTTGTCAATAAATCGACACTACCATAATGGTCAAACTTTATAAAACGAGGAGATTTTTATTTCTGTGTGTGGGTGTGTTATTTGTTATTTGTTTTAATACTGTATTGGGAAACATGGATGCCATTGTGGGGGACACTGTTGTGGAAGATGTTGTAGGGAAGTATACAAGGTAGAACACCATCCCATTAACATAGAACAAACACCAGTACATTAACACAAAAAACAGAAGTACATTAACACAGAACACCAGTACATCAACATATTTAAAAAGGAACTGTAACCTGAAAAGAAGAGTAAAGTAACAAGCAAAAACAGGACAGGACGTACAAAAAAATACAGTAAGAGACAGCAGTAAGCAAAGACAGAATGGTAACATGTAAGGATTAGTTATTAAGCAGTCACACACGATCAGTAGTTTAAGTAAAATGGAAGAGTCTTGTTTGTTTTATCCAATACAATTTTTCTCTCAACAGTCACTTATTTACATCATCACAACTCTTATAACATATATTGAAAATACTTTATAACAACATTCTTCACTTTGTTGACTCGAATTAATGCTCAAGAATTTCTTTATTCAGTTTTTTTCACTGTGCAATAAAAATTTTATTTTAAGAAAAGTAAGAGAAAATGCAGATATCGAGTGAACTTTGAGTGACATGTGTGAACATGAGTGTGGGAGTGAGTGTGTGCATGAGTGTGGGAGTGATGTGTGTGAACATGAGTGTGTGGTGACAGAGTTGGGACAGTAACAAACTTTAGTGTGCCAGGGAATTTCTGTTTACGTAGAAGTTAGAGAGGGATGAGAGGAGTATTGTGTTGGGGATTATTGTATGAGTGTGTTTTGGTGTGTGTGTGTGTGTGTGTGTTTTGTTACATAATTGTCAGTGTGAGTGTATATAAATAATGAAATGTAATAAAATGAAAGGCAGTTGTCTTGGTGGGTGTAATTAAAGGACGCAGTTTTCTGTGTGTCCCCTCCTGTAATTCCACCCACCTGGACAGTCTCGGCAGTAGACCAGCTAGACAAGACCAAGTTACTATCCAACAAGGTCACTGGGAAGGGGCCAACAACCGCCTGACCTCGTGGAAGTTGGGAACCCCTGACCTGATAAAAACAGGGAGTTCGTCTGAGAGGACACAGGTTGGCTTCTGGAGACAAGGAACTAGGGAAAGCACTAAAAAAAACAATAAACTTGAAGAGGGAGAATGTGATATCAGGGAGCCCACAGATGGAGACTGGAAACATGATCCAGAAGAAGGTAACCAGATAGATGGCAAGAGATTTGAGTTGAAAAGAGAGACTACCTGAGGGAACTACTACTACTACTACTACTAATAATAATAATATTATTATTTTCCATAAAGGCATAACAAAAGGGAATCTGAACGTCAAGAAGCAAGTTTTTTTTTTTTTAGTCTCAGGTTTGTCTGAGGCAAACTCATGACACAGCTTTACAGTAGATATAAAAGGGTCCAAGAAATAGAAGGCAATGCCCACAATTAGGTGAGTACGCATACATACACACACACACACACACAACCACCCCACACACACACACACAACCACACACACACACACACACACACACACCACACAAAACACAAAACCACCACCACCCACACAATAAAAATTTATAATAATGAAATAAGTTTCACAGTAAAAGGTGATTAAAAATATGAAAAAAAAACCACTCAAAAGAAAAGAAATTCCAGCGCTTTCGTGACTCTCCATTTTTCGTGAGTAGTCCAAACGTTTGGAAATTTTTTTCTTTCAGGTGGGTTTTTGATATATAAATATTTTTATTTATATATATTTATTATAATATTATATATTATATATATTATATATATATATATATTATTATATATATTATTAATATATATATTTTTATTTTTATATATTTAAATATTTTTTAAAAATATAATATTGTTTTCCGAAAAGGGTAAAACTGGTCAATTAAAGAACTCACTTAAAATTAAGTCCTTTCTAAAAATTTTTCTCTTTTACGTTTAAAGATATTTTTTTTTCATTAATTTTTAATGTAAAAAAAATTTAAATTTTTCACCAAAAAACTTAGAAAAAATTCCCAAACCTTATTATAACAAAAACAATTTTTTTAGCAAGTAACTATATATATTTTTTATTTTTTTAAAAAATTTTTACTAAACAAACAGAGTGAAAAAAATTTTTTTCGTTAGGTTTAGAATGATTTTTTGGGGAAATTATTTCATACACAAATTTTCGCTTGTCCTTTTTGGGAAGATGAGCGTTGCTATTTAAGCCAAGATCGAAAATTCTGCCTATTTGGCCGACAATTTAAAAATATATATAATTATAATATATAATTAAATTATATATATATATATATATATATATATATATATATATTATATATTATACATATATATAATAATATATAATATATTATATAATAATTTTTATATATATATATATATAATAATATTAATATTATTATATATATATACATATATTTAAAATTTTATATTATACATATATATTAAATTTTTAATATATATATATATATAATATATTTTTTTATATATATATATTTTTATTTATATATATTTTTAAAATTATATTATTATATAATTATTTTATATATATATTTTTATATATTTATATATTAATTTATATATTTATATATATATATATATATTTATTTTTATATATATATAAATTATATAAATATATATTTATATTATATAAATATATATATATTATTTATATATATATATTATATATAAAAAAAATTTTATATATTTATTTTATATTATATATAAAAAATTATATATATATATATAATATTTATTTATTAAAATTTATTATATATTTTATATATTAAATATATATTTATATATATAAAAAATTAATTATTTTAAATATATATTATATATATATATATTTATGCAATAAGTCCTTAACGGTGATTTCAAAATATGCAAAACAAACTTGAAAGAATGGGAAAAAATTCCAAGGTTTTCGTGTCTCACTTATCAAGGAACTATATAGTTCCTTGATATGTGGGGTTGTCACGAAAGGCTTGGAATTTCTCTATTTTTTTGAGTGGTTGTTTTGATTTATATATATTAATATATATTTATTATATTATATTAATTATTATATATTTAATATTTATTATACTACTACTTTTATTACTACTATACATTATCATAACTCTACTGTTTATTATGATTACTTTTACATCATTACTACTACTACTATTATGATTACTACTACATACAATTATGATTTACTACTACTACTAATATTATCAGTCCAGTCTGGTAATATCCACCAGGAATCACATTTTTTCCCAACAATTTTCCTATATAAAAATTCTCTCCAAATCTTGAAACTCCCATTCATCATGTTTAGTTAATTGTTTTGTAGAGAAACTGTCATAACTAAGTACACCTTACTAACAATCACTCAGGTGTTACATTTACTGAAGGGTTTAAACTGAGAATTATTACACTTTTTTTTTACTGGCTAACTTAATCGTCTTTATTTTATTATTTCGTACATTTTTCTATGATACTTAACTAATGTAATTACTTATTCGATAGTAATGTTTTGTGTTGCTGACTATTATTGTAATAAATGTTGTTAAACATTATAATAGTTATATATGAATGGTAAACAATAGCGACACAATGAAGAATTAGACACATGTGAAAAACCTGGCTATCTTTAATTTGCTGTCTTCACTTTACATAATATATTGTATTGATAAAGTCACTGCTTGACAATACGTCTATAAATTAAAGAATCCAGATGATACACTTTGTCTAATTATTTATAATAGTTCTTGTTCTCTCAACTTTCTTCTGCAGTTCTTGACATTCTTCAAATGCTCTATTTATATGGAAATATTTCTGGATTCTTGTTTTTAATATTTTCTGCAGCACTTTGATTTTATTTGAGTTATGAATCACTACAACTCTTAAGAAAATGTTAATAACTGAAAAATAATTAAGTTAACAGTTATTCATGAATGGAAGTTTACTACTTTTAATTAGTATGAGCAGAATAATGTTCAGTTATGACTTAAACATCACCTAAACATTAACGTTAAGTATTATTTATAATATAAACATTAGGACTGAAGAAATAACATTGTGTGCCACAACATTCATGGTATAATACGTGCTAACATTTAAACATCTCAGTACATTACATCACAGTATTAATTTTACATTTTAACTGACATTCACACAACACAAAACATTAGAGCATAACTCAAGAAATCGTAATGACACGATTGCAAACAAACCATACCCCCGGCCGGGGTTGAACCCGCGGTCATAGAGACTCTATGACCGCGGGTTTAATCCCGGGGGGGGTATGGTTGATTAGAGCAAAACATAGTATTTTTTGGGGACAGAGTCGTACTGTCCAGTGTCACAAGCGACTTTTTAAATTTTTTTGTAAAAGGATCGAATACCCCCAGCTGATGTTTTATTTTATCACATAACGTTTATACTGTGTTGGGGGGTCTTAATGTTTTATTATAGTCTAGAGGAGGTGAAGGAAGTGAAAATATAAGAGAGAAAAAACTTTATCTTCCATAAAGATAATTCATATAGTGTTTTTACCTTACCCGCAAGTGTCTAAAACTAGTAACTTTTCAACCTTCCACAATGAATGTCTTGAAAATCCCAGAAACCAACATTCTTCATGAGAATATTAAAATTATAAGTTACTGATTCCCGAACATTTAGGAAGACGATTTTTTTCTGACCCAAGGTTTTGATTTTATTTTAAAAAGGCAAACAATTTAACAACCGTAAGGGAGACAGTATGAATGATTTGGGCAACAAATTTGTGTACATATGTATGTGTGGGATAGGGGAGACGTCTGTGTGTGTGTGTGTGGTGTGTGTGTGTGTGTGTGTGTGTTATTAGATGCATATTAGTGTAAGAAGGGGATGAGTTGTTTTACACGGTGTTGTGCGCGCACACACGTGCATAGTTCTGTGTTTTTTATATATGATGGTGAATCAAGAAGCTGTATTAGCGGAAAATGCGCAAATGAGCGTAAAAGTAAGAGCGTGGTTTTGTGTAAGTAAGTTTGTTTAGGTACAGGTACACGTAAAAAACAGTTACACAAAATTATTATAAAAATAGTAACATATGTGCAAATTACCCAGGATAACCCAAACAAAAAGACAGAAAAAAGGGGACTCATTTCTATTGTGTCTCTCTCGCAGATAAACAAGAAAAAAACCAAATAAACTAAAAAGTTCAACACTTATTACAGTTCTGGTGGAGGTGAACAAACACATTAACACACAAACACACATCAACACACAATAAAACATTCACAAACACACTTAAACTGATGATTAAGAACAGACTCTTATATTTAATGTAGATGATCGTATAACTTTAAACAGAACTCCCAAATTTTCATTGAGTGGCCAGACCTTGGTGGTCGAACTGGACGGTAGCTTGGCTGTGGCTAGATCACTGGGGGTGGCTGAGCTGACTTCGGGATACATAACCTGGGGAAAGGCGGACTGGAAGATATCCTAGGTAAGTGAGGAAGGGGAGACATCCGGGGGCCCACGGATGGATTCCTGGACACATGAACCTGGGAAAGGCGAGGATACCCTGGGGAAGTGGGATAGGGAGAATATCTGAAGGCGGACAGAGGACTCCCGGACACATGGGCCTGGGAAAGACGAGGATACTGGTTGTTGAGGCAAACCTTGGGAAACTGAGGAAAGGAGAATATCTGAGGGGACACAGATGGACTCCTGGACACATGGACCTGGGAAAGACGAGGATACTGGTTGTTGAGGCAAACCTTGGGGGAAAGTGAGGAAAGGAGAATATCTGAGGGGACACAGATGGACTCCTGGACACATGAACCTGGGAAAGGCGAGGATACCCTGGGGAAGTGGGAAAGGGAGAATACCTGAAGGCGGACAGATGGACCCCTTTGGACACATGGACCGGGGAAAAGGGACGAGGATACTGGTTGTTGAGGCAGACCTTGGGGAAGTGAGGAGACACAGATGGACTCCTGGACACGTGGACCTGGGAAAGAGAGGGATACTGGTTGCTAAGGCAGACCTTGGAGAAGTGGGAAAGGGAGAATACCTGAGGGAAAGACGAGGATATGGCTGTTGAGGCAGCCCTTTGGGGGAAAATGAGGAAAGGAGAAAATCTGAGGGGACACAGATGGACTCCTGGACACATGGACCTGGGAAAGAGAGGGATACTGGTTGCTAATGCAGACCTTGGAGAAGTGGGAAAGGGAGAATATCTGAGGGAAAGACGAGGATACTGGTTGTTGAGGCAAACCTTGGGGAAGTGAGGAAAGGAGAATATCTGAGGGGACACAGATGGATTCCTGGACACATGGACCTGGGAAAGAAGGGGATACTGGTTGCTAAGGCAGACCTTTGAGCAGTGGGAAAGGGAGAATATCTGAGGGAAAGACGAGGATACTGGTTGTTGAGGCAGACCTTGGGGAAGTGAGGAAAGGAGAATATCTGAGGGGACACAGATGGACTCCTGGATACATGGACCTGGGAAAGACGAGGATACTGGTTGTTGAGGCAGACCTTGGGGAAGTGAGGAAAGGAGAATATCTGAGGGGACATAGATGGACTCCTGGACACATTGACCTGAGAAAAGGCGAGGATACCCTGGGGAAGTGATAAAGGGAAAATATCTGAAGGCGGACAGATGACTCCTGGACACATGGACCTGGTAAAGATGAGGATACTGGTTGTTGAGGCAGACCTTGGGGAAGTGAGGAAAGGAGAATATCTGAGGGGACACAGATGGACTCCTGGACACACGGACCTGGGAAAGAGGGGGATACTGGTTGCTAAGGCAGACCTTGGAGAAGTGGGAAAGGGAAAATATCTGAGGGGACACAAATGGACTCCTGGACACATGGACCTGGGGAAATCTTCAAAAACACAGTAAGTGGGTGGGTGTACCTTAATTAAAGACGAACCACTGGCCTCCACGTGGCAAGGTCTGGTAACTCAGTAATAACTCTGAGGCTGACAGTGGTCGCAAATAATAATAATGACAATTTCGATTCCTTATGAACTGAGATGTGATTATTTTACATTTCGGGAGGCATTAAATTTGCCTGAAACAATTTTCTGATAACAGATGGATGTTCTCTCACACACGACACTCCATGCTTTGGGCTCGACTTGGTTTGTCAGTATATTAAAACGTATAATTTAAAGGAATCAGTATAAGATCAGATCTTTGGACGATTTGGTAAAGAACACGTACTGGACGGACTGATATGGGTTAGAACGTTTAATGAACAAGGTGATCAGTGAGAGAGATAGATAGATAAATATTGTTCACACCAGTATAGACTCATATGAGTCCTGCTTCACATAATGTGGATGGATGATAATGGATGGTTGGTAGTGCATGGTTGGTAGTGGATGTTTGGTAGTGGATGTTTGGTAGTGGATGTTTGGTAGTGGATGTTTGGTAGTGGATGGTTGGTAGTGAGTTGTGGTAAGAGACGGTTGATGATAAGTTGTGATGCGCATATTTTTTCTTTACCATCACTTCCCTGATCATAATTCTGACACACACTTTACCTGGTCTGGTCAACAGTCTTATTCCATTATAATTATTACATTTTTTAAAGTTTTCCTCCTTTCCTTCTTTTATAAACATCATGAACAAAACCATGAGCTATTCCAATACTTTATTACAACTCTTTCACATCTGCTGACAGCAGAGTCAGTCAGGCTGACAGCAGAGTCAGTCAGGCTGACAGCAGAGTCAGCCAGGCTGACAGCAGAGTCAGTCAGGCTGACAGCAGAGTCACCCAGGCTGACAGCTGTACCACAGAACTGTGCTCTTCTTTATTGTGAATAATTATATATTTCATACAAGTTTTCTTCTGATGTTTACTTTTCACTTTGGTCTACACATAAACATCACCACAAACACCATGCTACCAACATAAACATCACTACAAACACCATGCTACCAACACACATATATACATACATGTGTAAACGTTCTCATAAACATATCTGCACTCTCCCACACCATTGTATAAATTAAACAATAATATATAAGAAATAATATATTAAGAAAATTCTTAATTATATAATTTCAAATTCCTTAATAAAATTGAATGAGGGTTACAATATTTGGATGAAATATTTTGGGAAAGAATGTAAATATGAGAGACTTGTGTTTACGACAGAGAAGATATTCTTATAAATTATCTTAATGAACACTTTATTTACGTAGAACAAATTCATTAATGACATAAAAACATTCACCACCACAGATGCATAAAAACTGTCAACTTGGATGATTCGGTCTCTTGAAAATAAGAATTTTGGTGATGGACGCCACAACCTGGCCAGTACGACGCCACAACCTGGCCAGTACGACTGTGTTAATGTCTCCCATACTGTTGTTATGTACTGTGATGTATCAATGTTAACATACATTACACACTGAATGTTGTGGTGCACTGTGTTGCAGAGATATATGGCACACTGAATGTTGCAGAGATATATGGCACACTGAATGTTGCAGAGGTATATGGCACACTGAATATTGTGGTGCACTATGTTGCAGAGATATATAGCACAAAGTCAGTAAGTGTTGAAAAAGACACAATTGTAGAAGGAACTATTGAATGAAGAAGTTTGTTTCACAGGTGAAAGTTCCTCCCTGTTATAATGTGTTTTTCACCACCATCGTTGTGTTGTGATGTGTATAAAGTCTGTCTGATACACCAGAGTGAATAACACTGTTTGTAAACTGTTTGGTAAATATCTGATAGAAAACTTCTTGGCAGGATTCTATCCTTAGGATTCTGTTGGTAGGATTCAAGTGTATAAGACTGAACGCAATTGGAAGAACACTGCTGGAAGGATTGTTACCCGAGGACTATTGGTAGAAGACCTCTGGTAGGTTTCTGCTGAAAATAGAGTGTTAGCAGGACTCTGTTGGTAAAAGACTTTAGGTAGAGGTTCGTTTGTTACGTATAAGATGAATCAAGTCAGCTGGTATTATAGTAACACATAAAACAGTATAGTAACACACAAAAACAAAAAAGCAACACATAAAACAATATAATAACACAAAAAGCAGTAAAGTGACACATAAAACAGTGTAGTAACAAATAAAACAGCATAGTAGCACATAAAACAGTGTATTAACACATAAAACAGCATAGTGACATATAAAACAGTATAATAACACATAAAACAGCATAGCACATAGTGGCATATAATACAATATAGTAACGCATAAAACAGCAAAAAACACATTAAACAAATATATAACGTGAAACAGTACAATAACACAGAACAGTATAATACAAGAGAAGTAAATGTAAATATCAATATTGTAACACAAGACCAGAACAGTAACACAGAAGACCAGTACAGTAACACAGAAGACCAGTACAGTAACACAGAAGACCAGTACAGTAACACAAGACCAGAACAGTAACACAGAAGACCAGTACAGTAACACAGAAGACCAGTACAGTAACACAGAAGACCAGTACAGTAACACAAGACCAGAACAGTAACACAGAAGACCAGTACAGTAACACAGAAGACCAGTACAGTAACACTGAAGACCAGTACAGTAACACAGAAGACCAGTACAGTAACACAGAAGACCAGTACAGTAACACAAGACCAGAACAGTAACACAGAAGACCAGAACAGTAACACTGAAGACCAGTACAGTAACACAGAAGACCAGAACGTAACACAGAAGACCAGTACAGTAACACAGAAGACCAGTACAGTAACACAGAAGACCAGTACAGTAACACAGAAGACCAGTACAGTAACACAGAAGACCAGTACAGTTAAAACAGAAACCAGTACAGTAACACAGAAGACCAGTTACAGTAACACAGAAGACCAGAACAGTAACACAGAAGACCAGAACAGTAACACAGAAGACCAGTACAGTAACACAGAAGAACAGAACAGTAACACAGAAGACCAGTACAGTAACACAGAAGACCAGTACAGTAACACAGAAGACCAGTACAGTAACACAGAAGACCAGTACAGTAACACAGAAGACCAGAACAGTAAAAACAGAAGACCAGTACAGTAACACAAGGACCAGAACAGTAACAAAAGAAGACCAGAAACAGTAACACAGAAGACCAGTACAGTAAACAGAAGACCGAACAGTAACACAGAAGACCAGTACAGTAACACAGAAGAGCAGAACAGTAACACAGAAGACCAGTACAGTAACACAGAAGACCAGTACAGTAACACAGAAGACCAGTACAGTAACATAGAAGACCAGTACAGTAACACAGAAGACCAGTACAGTAACACAGAAGACCAGAACAGTAACACAGAAGACCAGAACAGTAACACAGAAGACCAGTACAGTAACACAGAAGAACAGAAAAAGTAACACAGAAGACCAGTACAGTAAACAGAAGACCAGTACAGTAAAAACAGAAGACCAGTACAGTAAACAGAAGACCAGTACAGTAACACAGAAAGACCAGTACAGTAACACACAAGACCAGAACAGTAAACACAGAAGACCAGTACAGTAACACAGAAGACCAGTACAGTAACACAGAAGACCAGTACAGTAACACTGAAGACCAGTACAGTAACACAGAAGACCAGTACAGTAACACAGAAGACCAGTTACAGTAACACAGACGACCAGTACAGTAAACAGAAGATCAGTACAGTAACACGAAGACCAGTACAGTAACACAGAAGACCAGAACAGTAACACAGAAGACCAGTACAGTAACACAGAAGACCCGAACAGTAACACAGAAGACCAGTACAGTAACAAAAGAAAACCAGAACATAAACACAGAAGACCAGTACAGTAACACAGAAGACCAGAACAGTAACACAGAAGACCAGTACAGTAACACAGAAGACCAAACAGTAACACAGAAGACCAGTACAGTAACCAGACGACCAGTACAGTAACACAGACGACCAGTACAGTAACCCCAGACGCCATACAGTAACACAGAAGACCAGTTTCAGTAACACAGAAAAACCAGTAAAAGTAACACAGACGACCAGTACAGTAACACAGAAGACCGTACGTAAAAACAGAAGACCAGAACAGTAACACAGAAGACCAGTACAGTAACACAGAAGACCAAACAGTAAAAACAGAAGACCAGTACAGTAACACAGAAGACAAGACAGTAACACAGAAGACCCTACAGTAACACAGAAGACCAGAACAGTAACACAGAAGGGCCAGTACAGTAACCAGAAGACCAGTACAGTAACACAGAAGACCAGTACAGTAACACAGAAAACCAGTACAGTAACACAGAAGACCAGTACAGTAACACAGAAGACCAGTACAGTAACACAGAAGACCAGTACAGTAACACAGAAAACCAGTACAGAAACACAGAAGACCAGTACAGTAACACAGAAGACCAGTACAGTAACACAGAAGACCAGAAAAGTAACACAGAAGACCAGTACAGTAACACAGAAGACCAGTACAGTAACATAGAAGACCAGTACACTAACACAGAGGACCAGTACAGTAACACAGAAAACCAGTACAGTAACACAGAAGACCAGTACAGTAACACAGAAGACCAGTACAGTAACACAGAAGACCAGTACAGTAACACAGAAAGACCAGTTTCAGTAAAAACAGAAGACCAGTACAGTAACACAGAAGACCAGAACCAGTAACACAGAAGACCAGTACAGTAACACAGAAGACCAGTACAGTAACACAGAAGACCAGTAAGTAAAAACAGAAGGGCCAGTACAGTAACACAAGAAGACCAGTACAGTAACACAGAAGACCAGTACAGAAACACAGAAGGGCCAGTACAGTAACACAGAAAACCAGTACATAACACAAGAAGACCAGTACAGTAACACAGAAGACCCGTACAGTAACACAGAAGACCATACAGTAACACAGAAGACCAGTTTCAGTAACCAGAACAAACCCGTACAGTAAACACAGAAGACCAGTACAGTAACACAGAAGACCAGTACAGTAACACAGAAGACCAGTACAGTAACACAGAAGACCAGTACAGTAACACAGAAGACCAGTACAGTAACACAGACGACCAGTACAGTAACACAGAAGATCAGTACAGTAACACAGAAGACCAGTACAGTAAACACAGAAGACCAGAACAGTAACACAGAAGACCAGTTACAGTAACACAGAAGACCAGAACAGTAACACAGAAGACCAGTACAGTAACACAGAAGACCAGAACAGTAACACAGAAGGGCCAGTACAGTAAAAACAGAAGACCAAACAGTAACACAGAAGACCAGTACAGTAACACAGAAGACCAGAACAGTAACACAGAAGACCATGTACAGTAACACAGACGACATTTCAGTAACACAGACGACCAGTACAGTAACACAGACGACCAGTACAGTAACACAGAAGACCAGTACAGTAACACAGAAGACCAGTACAGTAACACAGACGACCAGTACAGTAACACAGAAGACCAGTACAGTAACACAGAAGACCAGAACAGTAACACAGAAGACCAGTACAGTAACACAGAAGACCAGAACAGTAACACAGAAGACCAGTACAGTAACACAGAAAAACAAGAACAGTAAAACAGAAAAGACCAGTTCAGTAACACAGAAAACCAGAACAGTAACACAGAAGACCAGTACAGTAACACAGAAGACCAGTACAGTAACACAGAAGACCAGTACAGTAACACAGAAGACCAGTACAGTAACACAGAAGACCATTACAGTAACACAGAAGACCAGTACAGTAACACAGAAGACCAGTACAGTAACACAGAAGACCAGTACAGAAACACAGAAGACCAGTACAGTAACACAGAAGACCAGTACAGTAACACAGAAGACCATAAAGTAACCAGAAGACCAGTACGAACACAGAAGACCAGTACAGTAACACAGAAGACCAGTACAGTAACACAGAAGACCAGTACAGTAACACAGAAGACCAGTACAGTAACACAGAAGACCAGTACAGTAACACAGAAGACCAGAACAGTAACACAGAAGACCAGTACAGTAACACAGAAGACCAGTACAGTAAACACAGAAGACCATACAGTAACAAGAAGACCAGTCAGTAACACAGAAGACCAGTACAGTAACACAGAAGACCCGTACAGTAACACAGACGACCAGTACAGTAACACAGAAGATTTAGTACAGTAACACAGAAACCAGTACAGTAACACAGAAGACCAGAACAGTAACACAGAAGACCAGTACAGTAACACAGAAGACCAGAACAGTAACACAGAAGACCAGTACAGTAACACAGAACCAGTACAGTAACACAGAAGACCAGTACAGTAACACAGAAGACCAGTACAGTAACACAGAAGACCAGTACAGTAACACAGACGACCAGTACGTAAAACAGAAGATCATACAGTAACACAGAAGACCAGTACAGTAACACAGAAGACCAGAACCGTAACACAGAAGACCAGTACAGTAACACAGAAGACCAGAACAGTAACACAGAAGACCAGTACAGTAACACAGAAGACCAGAACAGTAACACAGAAGACCATACAGTACACAGAAGACCAGAACAGTAACACAGAAGACCAGTACAGTAACACAGAAGACCAGTACAGTAACACAGAAGACCAGTACAGTAACACAGAAGACCAGTACAGTAACACAGAAGACCAGTACAGTAACACAGAAGACCATTGCAGTAACACAGAAGACCCGTACAGTAACACAGAAGAAACCCGTACAGTAACACAGAAGACCAGTACAGTAACACAGAAGATCATTACAGTAACACAGAAGTACAGTACAGTAACACAGAAGACCAGTACAGTAACACAGAAGACCAGTACAGTAACACGAAGACCAGAACAGTTAACACAGAAGACCAGTACAGTAACACAGAAGACCAGTACAGTAACACAGAAGACCAGTACGTAAACAGAAGACCAGTACAGTAACACAGAAGACCAGTACAGTAACACAGAAGACCAGTACAGTAACACAGAAGATCAGTACAGTAAAACAGAAGACCAGTACAGTAACACAGAAGACCAGTACAGTAACACAGAAGACCAGTACAGTAACACAGAAGACCAGAACAGTAACACAGAAGACCAAGTACAGTAACAAGAAGACCAGAAAAAGTAAAAACAGAAGACCCGTACAGTAACACAGAAGACCAGAACCCGTAAAAACAGAAGACCAGTACAGTAACACAGAAGACCAGAACAGTAACACAGAAGACCAGTACGTAACACAAAACGACCAGTAACAGTAACACAGACGACCAGTACAGTAACACAGACGACCAGTACAGTACAGTAACACAGACGACCAGTACAGTACAGTAACACAGAAGACCAGTACAGTAACACAGACGACCAGTACAGTAACACAGAAGACCAGTACAGTAACACAGACGACCAGTACAGTAACACAGAAGACCAGTACAGTAACACAGAAGACCAGTACAGTAACACAGAAGACCAGAAACAGTAAAAACAGAAGACCAGTACCCGTAACACAGAAGACCAGAACAGTAACACAGAAGACCAGTAAGTAACACAGAAGACCAGAACAGTAACACAGAAGACCAGTACAGTAACACAGAAGACCAGTACAGTAACACAGAAGACCAGTACAAATAACACAGAAGACCAGTACAGTAACACAGAAGACCAGTACAGTAACACAGAAACCAGTACATAACACAGAAGACCAGTACAGTAACACAGAAGACCAGTACAGTAACACAGAAGACCAGTACAGTAACACAGAAGACCAGTACAGTAACACAGAAGACCAGAACAGTAACACAGAAGACCAGAACAGTAACACAGAAGACCAGTACAGTAACACAGGGAAAACCAGTACAGTACCACAGAAGACCAGTAAAAGTAACACAGAAGACCAGTACAGTAACACAGAAGACCAGTACAGTTACACAGAAGACCAGTACAGTAACACAGAAAGACCAGTACAGTAACACAGAAGACCAGAACAGTAACACAGAAGACCAAACAGTAAAAACAGAAGACCGTAAAAGTAACACAGAAGACCAGTACAGTAACACAGAAGACCGTACAGTAACACAGAAGACCAGTACGAACACAGAAGACCAGTACAGTAACACAGAAGACCAGTACAGTATCACAGAAGACCAGTACAGTAACACAGAAGACCAGTACAGTAACACAGAAGACCAGTACAGTAACACAGAAGACCAGAACAGTAACACAGAAGACCCGTAAAAGTAACACAGAAGACCAGTACACTAACACAGAAGACCAGTACAGTAACACAGAAGACCAGTACAGTAACACAGAAGACCAGTACAGTAACACAGAAGACCAGTACAGTAACACAGGAGACCAGTACAGTAACACAGAAGACCAGTACAGTAACACAGAAGAACAGTACAGTAACACAGAAGACCAGTACACTAACACAGAAGACCAGTACAGTAACACAGAATACCAGTACAGTAACACACAAGACCAGTACAGTAACACAGAAGACCAGTACAGTAACACAGAAGACCAGTACAGTAACACAGAAGACCAGTACAGTAACACAGAAGACCAGTACACTAACACAGAAGACCAGTACAGTAACAGAAGACCAGTACAGTAACACAGAAGACCAGTACAGTAACACAGAAGACCATACAGTAAAACAGAAGCCAGTACACTAACACAGAAGACCAGTACAAAAACACAGAAGACCAGTACCACTAACACAGAAGACCAGTACAGTAACACGAAGACCAGTTTCAGTAACACAGAAGACCAGTACCCCTAACACAGAAGACCAGTACAGTAACACAGAAGACCAGTACAGTAACACAGAAGACCAGTACACTAACACAGAAGACGAGAACAGTAACACAGAAGACCAGAACAGTAACACAGAAGAGCAGTACAGTAACACAGAAGACCAGTACAGTAACACAGAAGACCAGTACAGTAACACAGAAGACAGTACAGTAAAAACAGAAGACCAGTACAGTAAAAACAGAAAAACCAGTACAGTAACACAGAAGACCAGTACAGTAAACAGAAGGGCCAGTACAGTAACACAGAAGACCAGTACAGTAACACAGAAGACCAGTACAGTTAACACAGAAGACCAGTACAGTAACACAGAAGACAGAACAGTAACACAGAGACCCGTACAGTAACACAGAAGACCAGTACAGTAACACAGAAGACCCCGTACAGTAACACAGAAGACCAGTACAGTAACACAGAAGACCAGTACAGTAACACAGAAGACCAGTACAGTAACACAGAAGACCAGTACAGTAACACAGAAGACCAGTACAGTAACACAAGAAGACCAGTACAGTAACACAGAAGACCAGTACAGTAACACAAAGACCAGTACAGTAACACAGAAGACCAGTACCCGTAACACAGAAGAAACCCGTACAGTAACACAGAAGACCAGTTTCAGTAACACAGAAGACCAGTACAGTAACACAGAAGACCATACAGTAACACAGAAGACCAGTACAGTAACACAGAAGACCAGTACACTAACACAGAAAAACCAGTACAAAACACAGAAGACCAGTACAGTAACACAGAAGACCAGTACACTAACACAGAAGACCATACAGTAACACAGAAAGAACCAGTACACAACACAGAAGACCAGTACAGTAACACAGAAGACCCGTACACTAACACAGTAGACCAGTACACTAACACAGAAGACCATACAGTAACAAGAAGACCAGTACAGTAACACAGAAGACCATACACTAACACAGAAGACCCGTACAGTAACACAGAAGACCAGTACACTAACACAGAGACCAGTACACTAACCAAAGACCAGTACAGTAACACAGAAGACCAGTACAGTAACCAGAAGACCAAATACAGTAACACAGAAGACCAGACAGTAAACACAGAAGACCATGTGCAGTAACACAGAAGACCAGTACAGTAACACAGAAGACCAGTACAGTAACACAGAACCAGTACAGTAACACAGAAGACCAGTACAGTAACACAGAAGACCAGTACAGTAACACAGAAGACCAGTACACTAAAAACAGAAGACCAGTACAGTTAACACAGAAGACCAGTACAGTAACACCCGAAGACCAGTACAGTAACACAGAAGACCAGTAAAAGTAACACAGAAGACCAGTACACTAACACAGAAGACCAGTACAGTAACACAGAAGACCAGTACACTAACACAGTAGACCCGTACACTAACACAAAAAGACCAGTACAGTTACACAGAAGACCAGTACAGTAACACAGAAGACCAGTACACTAACACAGAAGACCAGTACAGTAACACAGAAGACCAGTACACTAACACAGAAGACCTGTACACTAACACAGAAGACCAGTACAGTAACACAGAAGACCAGTACAGTAACACAGAAGACCAGTACAGTAACACAGAAGACCAGTACAGTAACACAGAAGACCAGTACAGTAACACAGAAGACCAGTACAGTAACACAGAAGACCAGTACAGTAACACAGAAGACCAGTACAGTAACACAGAAAGACCAGTACAGTAACACAGAAGACCAGTACAGTAACACAGAAGACCAGTACAGTGACACAGAAGACCAGTACAGTAACACAGAAGACCAGTACAGTAACACAGAAGACCCGTACAGTAACACAGAAGACCAGTACAGTAAAAACAGAAGACCAGTACAGTAACACAGGAAGACCAGTACAGTAACACAGAAGACCAGTACAGTAACACAGAAGACCAGTACAGTAACACAGAAGACCAGTACACTAACACAGAAGACCAGTACAGTAACACAGAAGACCAGTACACTAACACAGAAGACCAGTACAGTAACACAGAAGACCAGTACACTAACACAGTAGACCAGTACACTAACACAGAAGACCAGTACAGTTACACAGAAGACCAGTACAGTAACACAGAAGACCAGTACACTAACACAGAAGACCAGTACAGTAACACAGAAGACCAGTACACTAACACAGAAGACCAGTACAGTAACACAGAAGACCAGTACAGTAACACAGAAGACCAGTACAGTAACACAGAAGACCAGTACAGTAACACAGAAGACCAGTACAGTAACACAGAAGACCAGTACAGTAAACACAGAAGACCAGTACAGTAACACAGAAGACCAGAACAGTAACACAGAAGACCAGTACAGTAACACAGAAGACCAGTACAGTAACACAGAAGACCAGTACAGTAACACAGAAGACCAGTACAGTAACACAGAAGACCAGTACAGTAACACAGAAGACCAGTACAGTAACACAGAAGACCAGTAATTAGATGACAACTTTACCATATTGTCTGAGTACTTGTTTGTCTTCACTCAGCAGAATTATATTTTATGTACCACTGTTGTTCATGTCGGTGTTGTTCATGTCATTGTTGTTCATGTCGGTATTGCTCATGTAATTGTTGTTCATGTCGGTATTGTTCCTTTCAGTGCTGTTCATGTCGGTATTGTTCCTTTCAGTGTTGTTCATGTCGGTATTGTTCATGTCGGTATTGTTCATGTACATCACTGACTCTTAATTATCAGTATTGTTTTTCGGTTGCGTTTATTCATCATAGTGAACATGAATGTTGTTCTTGTATGTGTTCATTCATCATAGTGAACATGAATACTGTTCTTGTATGTGATCATTCATCATAGTGAACATGAATGTTGTTCTTGTATGTGTTCATTCATCATAGTGAACATGAATACTGTTCTTGTATGTGATCATTCATCATAGTGAACATCAATGTTGTTCTTGTATGTGATCATTCATCATAGTGAACATGAATGTTGTTTTTGTATGTGATCATTCATCATAGTGAACATGAATGTTGTTCTTGTATGTGATCATTCATCATAGTGAACATGAATGTTGTTCTTGTATGTGTTCATTCATCATAGTGAACATGAATACTGTTCTTGTATGTGTTCATTCATCATACTGAACATGAATGTTGTTCTTGTATGTGTTCATTCATCATAGTGAACATGAATGTTTTCTTGCATGTGATATTCATCATAGTGAAATGAATGTTGTCTTGTATGTGATCATTCTCATAGTGAACATAAATGTTGTTCTTGTATGTGTTCATTCATCATAGTGAACATGAATGTTGTTCTTGTATGTGATCATTCATCATAGTGAACATGCTGGTTGGCCTATGCCGGGTAAGTCTTTCTCATATCCAACTTTTCAGCAATCAACTCTCTCCCCCTGAGCCTTCACGTCACTATGCTCCCTATACATACTCACATAGTCTGCTCAGGTAAAGCTGTTTGTGACTTGATAAAGTCCACTGTGTGGGTGTTACACTTAAGCTTAAAAGTCAGTAAATATTACCTTCATGTGGGATTCAGACATAACAATTTAGACAGAGTTTGGGATGGAAATAAACTTTAAGTACAATCTCAGTTTAATGAAGTAATTTCATAGATATTATAAAATGTCAGGCATGTAAAATTTTACTTTTTCTGTTTATCTGAAAAGAAGTATATACAATTTTTTTTTTATTTTTTTAAAAAAACCAAACCATTCATTTGTGTAATTTAGGTTAAAAAAACAAAGAAAAAAAATCCATTAATATAAAAACAAAAAACCCCACATTCCTTACCCCCAGCACTAAACTTATAATAAGAAAACACGTTAACTGTAAATTGCTTGATTCCCCCTCCAAAGTCCCCAAACCAGCACACACAACATACTGAAACAAAAAACAGCCCCCCCCTGTACATAAAAGTGGGTTTATTATATCAAAATCAGCCAGTACTAATAACACAAAAAAGGGCAATATTTTACCCTATGAATGTCAACTTTTTTTACGTTTTTTGAAATTTATATAAAAAGGACATTCTCATATAACCCAAAATTCGTCACTTATTGTATTGTATATTAACTTTTACACAACGACATAATACTAAACACCTAAAAAATTAAAAAATTTATAAAGGGACAAAAACCCTTTTCCACCTTACACAGAAAACCTAAAACCTATTATAATAACAAATACCCTCAGTTACTACCCCAAATTTATTTCGTGTGTTCAATGCTTTGAGGTTCCTTTTTAGTTGTTCACTGCAAAGATCATTTCCCTTATTAAAACTATATCATCAATGCCCTCTGTCTTTCAAACAGGGTTTAAAACTAAAACATTCACACACAAGAAAACTCTAAAATTATCCCACATCTAACATGTCATCCCCCATACAATCTCTGACAACCCTCCCACTTTTCATTTTCCTTCATTTTGGTCATAATCGCTTAGAAAAGGAAAATGGTCCCTTATACTTAAGTAGCCCTTTTTTTGAGTCCCCTTCCGTTTATTTCTATATGCCCCCGGGAACGCAGTCGCCCACTGTTACCATAAATGAGTTTATTTTGCATACCGTGCGAAAATTCCTGCCGCAATAGCCCTTACCCTAACCCCCCGCCTTTTCTTCAAGCCCCGGGAAAATAAAAAACAAGAAATCGTCCAATTACAGAAGGCTCTCTTTACAACCTAGACACCCCCCCTTACCTCTTAAAAATTGGGCAAGGTCCAATTTCCCCCCCCCATTCTTGGCCCCCCCCCCCCCCCCCCCCCCCCCCCCCCTTCCCCCCCCCCCCCCCCCCCCCCCTTCCTTACCAAACCTCACACAAAAGCCTGCTTTGACGCAAAAAACCCCCATTAAAAAACCTATAAATAATCCCTTCCCCTAGGCATTAATCTAAGTTTCGGGAAAAATCATGCCAAATTACAAAGGGTATACCCACCCCTTGCTCCTTTTGGGTTTTCCTACTCTCTCTATCCTTTCCCCCTTGAGTTTTTTTACCCACCTATACTAACATAAACCTTCCCCATATTTACATTCCATCAAGCCCTTTTTCCTCCCCACCATCGTCGTACCCCCTATCCCCCTCCCCACCCCCCCCCTTTTCCCCCCCCCCCTTACGTATTTTTTTTAATTTTTAATGGCCTTTCCCCTGGCCCTCATCAAAACCCCCTTCCCCCTCGCGCCATTCGTCATAACCCCCTCTTTATTTTACCCTGCTCGTCCAAAACCCATATATAACGAAGCACCTTTTTCTCTGTATTCCTTTATCTCCTTTTCCCCGTAAAGGATACACCACTGCCACGTTCCACACTTTACTATAAAACCCAAAAAGGAATTTTTATTATTATTGCCCCTTTGCATTTAGGTAACATCCTTTGCTCTTAGGTTCCTATCCGTTGTACAACTTTCTTCCCCCAATTCCGAATTCCTCGCCTGCCTCTTTTCTTTGCCATAAGAAATCCCCCAAATTTTAGCTGTTCAGTCACTCCCATCCCCGACCCACCCCCATTTTTACCCCCCCCCCAATTCCTATCTCTAATAATTTCGATTTAGCCCTGTTGACACGCATGCCTGAGCCTCTCCAAAAAAATCATTCTCTTCCACCTTTTGAAACCTTCGACATCATTGATCGTATTGTTGTGTCTTACATAACCAACTACCTCTGTGAACCCCCTTTCCCCCCTCCCGTAACGTTTTTGCTTCCTAACCTTCCCTAAAAAAGGGGGTTGCATACATGCAAACAGAATTTTGGGCATAGGACACCCCGTCTCAAACCTTTCTCCTTTTCAACCGTTACCCAACCTACCCTTTAAATTTTCACCTGAATCGTAGCTTCGCTACAAAGGGCTTCACCCATTTACTATTCCCTCCCAAAAACCCATAAGCCTTAATGCAACCATTACTCTCTATTTCCCCCGTATAAGCATTCTCCCCAAAACAAAAGCCCAAATTCCACCCCCCTTACACCCCGCAAAAATTCCCTAATACGACTTGTCCATCCCTCATATACGACCGGAAATTCCCAAGACCTTGTGCACCATACCAAACCCATTACCTTTTTCATCCGTTCCCTAAAATCTTCGCAAAAAAATTTTTTAATCCGTTTTTTCCCTTAAAAAAATATGGCCCGGGGCGTGCTCAGTGTTCTCCCCCCGCTTTTTTTTCTTTACAAGCACGACCACACCCCTCCTCTGTGACGTTCCCAATTTCCCTTCCCTTTGCATACAATTCAATACCTGAACCAAAAAAACATTTTGGTTTCCCCAATGCCCTCTGTAAAAACATTGGAAAGCCCTCAAATTCCCCGGGGCTTTTCCCTTATTAAATTTAAAATGCCTCTTTCACTTCTTCCTTTATTTTCCCTCCAATCCCCTCTGTCCTCCCCCCTTTTCCCCCGACCTTCACCCCTCCTCTTTCTTTTTAACTTCCCCCGTTACCCTTTTCCCTTTCCTTTTAAACCAATATTCCCCAATTACTTATCCCTCAGTTGTCCCAAATTTGCCCTTAGTAAACCCTTTCCAAATCGTCACTAACCTCTAAAATATTATGTGGGCTCCTGTTGTCTAATGCGAAAATTCTTTAAAACCTACCCGACGGTTTATTTTCCCATAGACGGATCCCTACTGCCCTTCCCCCTTTAAAACATCAAATTTTCATTATGTATTCCTTAGTCTCCCCCTTAGCCCCGATTTTTTTTCAAAAAACTTCCCTCATCCCTTCGTAAATATTGAGCTGCTGTTCCAAATAATTCTGTAAACCGTACCCCCACCTCGCCCCCTTCCCCTTTTTAATTTATAAAACCCCCCGATACCCGGGTTTTGCCCTATTTTCCCCCCAATAAAATTTCTCCCCCCACCCCCTCCTTGCCCTCCCCCAATTGTCTCCACCCGTCTCTAAACTCTGCGTTCACCCCCTCATCCTACCAACCTCGCATTTAACTTCCAGAAACTTGAAATACCTTTACATCCCCCCCAATCCATTCTACCAAAACTGCCCTATGATCCGAAACCCCAGCCATTTTTTACCCCCCCTACCCTAATGCCCCCGTTATATAAATCCTATCTAACTGCTGAAAAATTTCTCTAAAAAAAGTGTAATCCCCTCTCCAAGCCCCACTCCCTCCAGTCCCTCCCCCCGCTCCTGGAAAAATTGCGTAAGACCGTAACACACAA
>NC_069472.1:104000-129000 GCF_026875155.1 Cherax quadricarinatus | reverse complement strand
TGATTTTGGCATTTATCATTCTTTTTTCTTTCTTAATGTTATATTATCATGACTATGGGTAACCAGTTTATTTTTTTCTTATTACCAGCTCTGTTCCTGGCGTGGTCTTCCAGGATAGACGCCAGATAAAGGAGCAAGACGTGTGTTAATAATACTTATTAACATTATTCTACTACTACCGGCCCTTACCTATTCTACTTGTGCTCCATCCAAGTGGTAGGAGATTCCAGAACATCGGATTACCATCTGCCCAGGATAACCCACATAAATAACATCAGAAGAACTATCCAGGGCCATACCTACTCCTGCCCAACTAAAAGAACTGAAGGCCATTTTTTTTTATTATATTTAAATTTTAAGAAATTCTCAAAAATCATTATTCTCATTTTTCCTAAGTTATTTCTTTATTTATTTATTTTTCCATTAATTTCTTTTGTTCAGTTGGAAGGCGTTCCACTGACAATAAGGAAGTAACAACTGAGAGAATCTTGTACTGGATATTACAAAAAACACTCTTGTGCGTTGTTAAATGTTAGTCTCTCTCTCACTTTTAATTTTTCATGTCTTCACTTCTCTCACCTTCACTAAATTGACAAAAGTATTCGCAAACACAACAAAAAAACCTAGGAAAAGAAAATAAAAAATCTGCATATGGAAGAGTCACCTCTGGACAAAAGTGATTGTTTGGTTGATTTACAACTGCCAGTACAACTCTGTTTAATGTCTCAATACTGATGTTTTGTTATTATTCTCTTCCTCTACTCTTGTGAGGTACTTGTGTTCAGCTATACCGTTTTACTGAATGCTACTGTACTTTCATGTGTGTTTACAGTATGTTCTTTGTGTACTGACAGTTCTTCTGTGTACATAACTTTATTGTTTTGGTTGTTCTCTGTTATGATTAGTTACTTTCCTTGTGTTAATTGTATGTTCCCAGTGTTAATACACTATTTTATGTTATAATGCAGTTCTGCATATTACATAGAATTTTCTTCCGTGTTTCTCTATTAAGTTACTGTATTTTCATTGCGTGTTACTGTAGGTTTCTGCATACTTTATGTGTGTATGTTACATGTTACGTGTTGTGAGGTGGGGTTAAAGGTCCACTTAATTAATCAAGACTTCAAACTTTCCCTCTGAACTTCCAAAAAAGTGTTTCCCACACTGTTTATTATGTCACTTCAAGCAATATTTGCATGATAAATTTCCCAACACTTTCACTTAACATCTCCCGAATCTCCTTTTCTCATCTGCCTTATAAAACCTTATAAAATTTTATACACTAAAGTATCCACAATACACACACAAAAAAAAAAAAAAAAAAAAATCAGTAAATCTAAAGTATAAAGTCACATCTGGTAGTCTCAATCTTTTGACAAAGATTCCGGCAGCCAGAGTGCAACTGACTGGTAGTTTGTCTTTTTGTTACTGCCTCCGTACTGTGTATTTTGCGAATATCTTGCTGTAATATGTTTTTGGGAAAACCCAGCAAATATATATTACTACACACACACACAAACAAAACCACACACAAACAACACACACACACACACACCAGTAAGGAGGGGGCCCCACAACAGTAAGAAAACAGCAAGGAAAAAGTATGTTACCACTTAGGGGAAGACACAGCCCAAGACAGAAATTTCAGGCTGAGGAAAGAAGGGGGGAGTCACAAGAAACGATCAAGAGGTACGTGAGACCTCACACGAGATTTAAGGAAGTATTTATAGTAAAGACAGGAGGACTCTGGGAAGACAAACTGGGGGGACACCAAAAAGGGGTTTTCCCAAAGTTTTGGGAAATGAATAACCAACTAAAGGAGAAGTGAAGAAGCTGCTAATAGCTTGATACCTCAAAGGGGTGGGACCGGACAACACTCTCCGTCGGTTTAGAGAGGGGGGAGAGATGTGTTTGTGCCGCTAACCAAAATTTTCAATCCACCCCTTGTAACGGGGGCAACTTCCTGAGATATGGAAGATGATAAATATAGTCCCATTTTAAGAAGGAGACGGAAACGAGGCACTAAACTATAGCCCCTGTCACTGACGTGTATAGATGCAAAGTCTGGAAAGATTCCAGAGGAGATGTTGGACCACTTGGAAGGGGACAAATCATAAACAAAACCCATCACGGATTCTGGAAGGCAATCGGTCAAAACTTCTGGAGTTCATGACAAGTAAAGAAGTAGGGGGAAAGGGGTGAGTTGTTGCATTTTCTTGGGGCAAAAAGGCCTTCGACACAGTTGTTCTCAAGTTTAAATTCAGACGGAGGAACAGCACGTATACAGAAAGGGACTGAAATGGGTCAGAAAATTTCCCTGACAGGGAGGCAACAAAGAGTCATGGTACGTGATAAGGTATCACAGACGGCGCTGTGACGAGCGGGGTCCACAGGGGTCAGCCCTAGGACAAGTGCTATTTTGGTAAATGTGAATGACTGATTGAAGGGATAAACTCAGAAGTGTCCTGTTCGCAGATGATGTGAAGTTAATGAGAGAATTAAATCAGATGAGGATCAGGCAGGATTCAAAGAGACCTAGACAGGCTGGACAGTGGCCCAGAACTGGCTTCTCGAATGTAACCCGCAAATGCAAGTCATGAAACGGGGAAGGGCAAGAAGCCGCGTCAGGTATAGGCTAGGTGGCAAAAGACTGCAAACCTGCTTGGGAGAAATCTTGGGGTGAGTAAACCCGAGCAGTTCCGGAGACAATCAACTAGACTACTGCTGCAGCAACATGGCCTGGCAAACTGAAACAGGGATTCCGATCCCTTAGAAAAGGAATCGTTAAAGATACTGAAACCCGTGTACTGTATGTGTTCATTCTCATAGTGAACAGAATGTTGGTCTTGTATGTTTTTCTTTCATATTAGTGAAAAAGAATGTTGTTTTTGTATGTGTTCATTCATCTTAGTGAAATGAATGTTTTCTTGTAGTGTTATTCATCATAGTGAACATGAATTTTTTCTTGTTTTTTCCCATTCATCATGTGAACATGAATGTTGTTCTTGTATGTTTACACCAACATAGTGACTGATGTTGTTCTTGTTGTGATCATTCATCATATGAACATGAATGTTGTTCTTGTATGGAATTATCATAGTGAACATGAATGTTGTTCTTTGTGATGATACCCATGATTATAGATATTCAATGTATAGATATGTCAAATATTCATAAATACGTTTAGATTTAAAACTATAATTAATACATACATAAATACCCACATCGAGATCTCGTGGAAACTTTTCAGTAGTTTTGGACCATTACTAGTAACAAGAAATAACAGTTTAATAAGCGATGTATATAATCAGCAGGAATTTACGTCCTGACCCCAATTTCAGGTGGTGACCCGTCACGTCTCCTGAAGTGGTCCATGTTTGTACACGTGACTTAATGTGTGTGTGTAGTGTGTGTGTTGGTGGTGTAGCGTAGAGGAAGAAGTGTGAGGTGTAGGTCGTGTGTATTTGTTTAATACTATTAATCCCGAAGGAGAGGAATAATATGCTTGTTGAATAAATTACTGTATGTTAGATACAATGATTGTGTTTGTGTGTTGTTGCTTTATTCCGGGCTCTGTATGTATGATTTGTGTAGGATTTGTATGTGGAAATCCAAAATTTAGTGACAGAAGAGTGTGTGTTGAGAACTTAGTGTACCAGCGAAAAGATCAACAACAGAAAAAACGATAACTAAAAACCCAAATTAATTACAGTTATGTGCAGGGACACGAAGGTTCACACACCCCACAATTTACACATAAAACGCTAACAATCCTTTTTCCCATAAATAATTAAATTAATAACAAGGACATATTAATATAATAAGTTCCAGATTTCATAGTGGCCAGTTCTTGAGGGGACGAGTTTGGATAGAGATCTTCTTGCTCAGGTACGACGTTCGATCTGCGGGAGGTGTTATTACAGAGCGAGATTATCTGCGGTCCCCTGTAATAACTTTTCCTCTGTATATGATTTAAATACATTGTGTAGTAATTCAATATGGACAGTGCCTTCAGGCTGGCTGAACTGCTGACCTCAGGGAGTTTGGAAGGGTGTATGGATGAACATTTGGGAAACTACGGCCCTGGGGTGGGACTGGACTCTGGAGGGGGTGAAAGGTGTAAACCTGAACCACTGACCTGAGGTGGGATTGTGACATCGGGAAGTGGTGAAGGGGTATGGATGAACACTGGAAACCCAGGCCCTGGGTTGATGGTTAGGAAACAAAATACGAAAAGATTCCAGGGCTTAAGGAAGGGAAAGACACCCGGGGGCCACGGATAGATTCTGGATCATGAACCTGGGGAAGGTAGGATAGAATAGGACGGGAAAGTGGGGAAGGGAGAATATCTGAGGGGACACAGATAGATTCTGGACACATGAACCTGGGGAAAGGTAGGATAGTATAGGACAGGAAGTGTGGAAGGGAATATCTGAGGGGACACAGATGGAATCCTGGACACATGAACCTGGGGAAGGTAGGATAGAAATGGGAAACAGGAGTGTGGAAGGGAGAATATCTGAGGGGACACAGTGGAATCTGGAACATGAACTGGGAAGGTAGGATAGAATAGGACAGGGGGGAAAGGGAGATATTGAGGGGACACAGATGGACTCCTGGACACATGAACCTGGGGAAGGTAGGATAGTATAGGGCAGGAAGTGTGGAAGGGAGAATATCTGAGGGGACACAGATGGAATCCTGGACACATGAACCTGGGGAAGGTAGGATAGTATAGGACAGGAAGTGTGGAAGGGAGAATATCTGAGGGGACACAGATGGAATCCTGGACACATGAACCTGGGGAAGGTAGGATAGTATAGGACAGGAAGTGTGGAAGGGAGAATATCTGAGGGGACACAGATGGAATCCTGGACACATGAACCTGGGGAAGGTAGGATAGAATAGGACAGGAAGTGGGGAAGGGAGAATATCTGAGGGGACACAGATGGACTCCTGGACACATGAACCGGGGGAAGTTAGGTAGAATAGGACAGGAAGGGGGAAAAGGGGAAAGAATATCTGAGGGGACACGATGGACTCCTGGACACATGAACCTGGAGAATATTTAGATGCAAGATCAATGAGTGAGGGGGCACAGACGGACACATGAACCCTCGGGAAAGCATCACAAACGGGCCCTCCACGTGCCCAACTAATAAAATAAAAATAATGATAATAATTATATAATGCTGAGATCGATCCGTGAGAACGTTTCCTTACACCTGCTGTTCCTGTTCACTTAGCATTAAGTAGGTACCTGGATGTTCTATATAGTATGTGTTTCTATTCAGTATGTCAGTAATGTCAGCTAGGTCTGTACTTGTAGAAAAATGAGATAATTATTATATAATAACTTATATTTACAGAGATTCATCAAGGTAAACTCTGTTCAAACATAAGTGACATTACACATCGTTATCACAGACTCACACATTACTATATAAGACTCAGTGACATCACTCAACATTATCTAAGACTCAGTGACATCACTCATCGTTATCAAAGACACAGTGACATCACTCATCGTTATATAAGACTCAATGACATCACTCATAGTTATCTAAGACTCAGTGACATCGTTGTGTAAATATATCAGCTATATATCTAGTTATATATCTAGTTATATATCTAGTTATGGAACTGATCCCAACGATTCCAAGTGTTTTTACTATTTTTCTATAGAGACAAGTTTGTTTGCACACAGTCTACATGGGTAATATCCTGTCCGTAAGATGCATCAACCATTACGTATTGACGCCGTTCAGAAGAGGAAGACTTAATTATATTTAAAGTAAAAGCACTTAAAGGTTTCTCTTCAGGAAATCCTGATAGAGTAACTGGTGAGTGGACCGTAAAGACGCCACTGATGGCTGGGTCTGGTAACCCAGAACTAACTTTGACCTTAACAATAGCATCAAACTTTTAATTTTTTTTATGCCACAGTGTGGCCTTGTATCTCAGCGTAGTAACAACATATATCGAAAATATTGTGAGTGGATTGTGTATGAGTAATTACACCCAAATAACATCAGTCTGAATGAGGATAAAATACAACACTTTACCTCCCGATGATCCAACTTGACCACCAACCTTCCTACCTTCTTTTATATCGTTTATTTGTTTTTGTCTTGGGAGGGTTGCATTGTTTTGCAATATTTTATTTTGTCATACATTTTATTATGTATAGTATAGCATATGCTAATAGTAATATGTTACATTATGTTAATAAGCTATTAACATAACATGGAGATAAATGCTATACAATACCGACACGATGGAAAAGTATACTCACATGCAATATAATGCGATTTTTATTGACAACGTTTCGCCCACTGTTGCGCCGTCTATACACCCTCGTTCATTTCCTTTATTAGCTAAATTGGAAATGAACGTCCTTGTATTATTATTACTTATTTGTACAATTATTTTTGTATGTGACCAATATGTATTTATATCTGGCTGTATATGTGTAGTTTTATTATGTGTCTGTTTTATGTAAAGGAGGTAGATTAATATAAAATAATCCAATCATCCAAAAGTATGGCTGAACATAGTTTTTTGCTGTTGTTACCCCCCCGCCCCATCACTGTATATTTGGTTAGGTGTGTACCGGGTGAGTGTCACGTGACCTACACAACGTCCAAGCTAGGTGTTCGTCTTGCAGCAGAGTGAATTTACCAGCCGACTAGTTAACACTCGTTCACTGGTCTTATTAGACAGTTGTTAATTGCTCTTCCTCACCATAGTATATTCTGGGCAATACTTGTACTCTATCTGATTCCTCTAGTTATAAAACTAGTTAATTATAGAGAAGAAGATTGTATTTATGTGTAATTAGTCTGATATAAAGTCTCTTTGTGAAACAAAGCTTTAAGGCATCATACGGGAAAATACGGTAAAAAGATTCCCTGTTGTATATACTTCTTATCAGTATAAACAGAAAATGTATAAAGTTACATGCCTGACATTTTATAATATCTATGAAATTACTTCATTAAACTGAGATTGTACTTAAAGTTTATTTCCATCCCAAACTCTGTCTAAATTGTTATGTCTGAATCCCACATGAAGGTAATATTTACTGACTTTTAAGCTTAAGTGTAACACCCACACAGTGGACTTTATCAAGTCACAAACAGCTTTACCTGAGCAGACTATGTGAGTATGTATAGGGAACATAGTGACGTGAAGGGTCAGGGGGAGACTATGTGAGTATGTATAGGGAACATAGTGACGTGAAGGGTCAGGTGGAGACTATGTGAGTATGTATAGGGAACATAATGACGTGAAGGGTCAGGTGGAGACTATGTGAGTATGTATAGGGAACATAGTGACGTGAAGGGTCAGGGGGAGACAGTTATGTGAGTATGTATAGGGAACATAGTGACGTGAAGGGTCAGGTGGAGACTATGTGAGTATGTATAGGGAACATAGTGACGTGAAGGGTCAGGTGGAGACTATGTGAGTATGTATAGGGAACATAGTGACGTGAAGGGTCAGGTGGAGACTATGTGAGTATGTATAGGGAACATAGTGACGTGAAGGGTCAGGTGGAGAGAGTTGATTGCTGAAAAGTTGGATTTGAGAAAGACCTACCCGGCATAGGCCAACCAGCATGTTCACTATGATGAATGATCACATACAAGAACAACATTCATGTTCACTATGATGAATGAACACATACAAGAACAACATTCATGTTCACTATGATGAATGAACACATACAAGAACAACATTCATGTTCACTATGATGAATGATCACATACAAGAACAACATTCATGTTCACTATGATGAATGATCACATACAAGACAACATTCAGTTCACTATGATGAATGATCACATACAAGAACAACATTCATGTTCATATAATGAATGAACACATACAGAAAAAACATTCATGTTCACTATGATGAATGAACACATAAAGAAAACATTCATGTTCACTATGATGAAAAGAACACATACAAGAACAACATTCATGTTCACTATGATGAATGAACACATACAAGAACAACATTCATGTTCAATATAATGAATGAACACATACAAGAACAACATTCATGTTCACTATGATGAATGAACACATACAAGAACAACATTCATGTTCACTATAAAGAATGAAGATATACAAGAACAACATTCATGTTCACTATGATGAATGAACACATACAAGAAAAAAAATTCATGTTCACTATAATGAATGAAAAACTTACAAGAAAAAACATTTATGTTCACTATGATGAATGAACACATACAAGAAAAAACATTCATGTTCAATATAATGAATGAACAATACAAGAACAAAAATTCATGTTCACTATGATGAATGAACAATACAAGAACAAAAATTCATGTTCACTATAATGAATGAACAAAACAAGAACAACATTCATGTTCACTATGATAAATAAACAAATACAAGAACAACATTCATGTTCACTATGATGAATGAACACATACAAGAAAAACATTCATGTTCACTATGATGAATGAACACATACAAGAACAACATTCATGTTCACTATGATGAATGAACACATACAAGAACAACATTCATGTTCACTATAAAGAATGAAGATATACAAGAACAACATTCATGTTCACTATGATGAATGAACACATACAAGAACAAAATTCATGTTCACTATAATGAATGAACACTTACAAGAACAACATTCATGTTCACTATGATGAATGAACACATACAAGAACAACATTCATGTTCACTATGATGAATGAACACATACAGGAACAACATTCATGTTCACTATGATGAATGAACACATACAAGAACAACATTCATGTTCACTATGATGAATGAAACAAAACAAGAACAAATTCATGTTCACTATGTGAATGAACAATACAAGAACAACATTCATGTTCACTATGATGAAAAGAAAACATACAAGAACAACATTCATGTTCACTATGATGAATGAACACATACAAGAACAACATTCATGTTCACTATGATGAATGAACACATACAAGAACAACATTCATGTTCACTATGATGAATGAACACATACAAGAACAACATTCATGTTCACTATGATGAATAAACGCAACCAAAAAACAATACTGATAATTAACAGTCAGTGCTATACATGAACAACAGTGGTACATGAAGTATAATTCTGCTGAGTGAAGACAAACAAGTACTCAGACAATATGGTAAAGTTGTCATCTAATTACTGGTCTTGTGTGTTACTGTACTGGTCTTGTGTGTTACTGTACTGGTCTTGTGTGTTACTGTACTGGTCTTGTGTGTTACTGTAAATGGTCTTTTTGTGTTACTGTATGGTCTTGTGTGTTACTGTACTGGTCTTGTGTGTTACTGTACTGGTCTTGTGTGTTACTGTACCGGTCTTCTGTGTTACTGTACTGGTCTTCTGTGTTACTGTACTGGTCTTGTGTGTTACTGTACTGGTCTTCTGTGTTACTGTACTGGTCTTCTTTGTTACTGTACTGGTCTTGTGTGTTACTGTACTGGTCTTGTGTGTTACTGTACTGGTCTTGTGTGTTACTGTACTGGTCTTGTGTGTTACTGTACTGGTCTTGTGTGTTACTGTACTGGTCTTGTGTGTTACTGTACTGGTCTTGTGTGTTACTGTACTGGTCTTGTGTGTTACTGTACCGGTCTTCTGTGTTACTGTACTGGTCTTCTGTGTTACTGTACTGGTCTTGTGTGTTACTGTACTGGTCTTGTGTGTTACTGTACTGGTCTTCTGTGTTACTGTACTGGTCTTTTGTGTTACTGTACTGGTTTTTGTGTGTTTTCTGTACTGGTCTTCTGTGTTACTGTATGGTCTTGTGTGTTATGTATGGTCTTGTTTTGTTACTGACGGTCTTCTGGGGTTACTGTACTGGTCTTGTGTGTTACTGTACTGGTCTTGTGTGTTACTGTACTGGTCTTGTGTGTTACTGTACTGGTCTTCTGTGTTACTGTACTGGTCTTGTGTGTTACTGTACTGGTCTTGTGTGTTACTGTACTGGTCTTCTGTGTTACTGTACTGGTCTTCTGTGTTACTGTACTGGTCTTCTGTGTTGCTGTACTGGTCTTCTGTGTTACTGTACTGGTCTTCTGTGTTACTGTACTGGTCTTGTGTGTTACTGTACTGGTCTTGTATGTTACTGTACTGGTCTTCTGTGTTACTGTACTGGTCTTCTGTGTTACTGTACTGGTCTTCTGTGTTACTGTACTGGTCTTCTGTTTTTACTTACTGGGTCTTTTTGTGTTACTGTACTGGTCTTGTGTGTTTTCTGTACTGGTCTTCTGTGTTACAGTACTGGTCTTCTGTGTTACAGTACTGGTCTTGTGTGTTACAGTACTGGTCTTCTGTGTTACAGTACTGGTCTTGTGTGTTACAGTACTGGTCTTCTGTGTTACAGTACTGGTCTTGTGTGTTACTGTACTGGTCTTCTGTGTTACTGTACTGGTCTTCTGTGTTAGTGTACTGGTCTTGTGTGTTACTGTACTGGTCTTCTGTGTTAGTGTACTGGTCTTCTGTGTTACTGTACTGGTCTTCTGTGTTAGTGTACTGGTCTTCTGTGTTACTGTACTGGTCTTCTGTGTTAGTGTACTGGTCTTCTGTGTTACTGTACTGGTCTTTTGTGTTAGTGTACTGGTCTTCTGTGTTACTGTACTGGTCTTCTGTGTTAGTGTACTGGTCTTGTGTGTTACTGTATGGTCTTCTGTGTTAGTGTACTGGTTTATTTTTGTTAGTGTACTGGTCTTTTGTGTTAGTGTACTGGTCTTCTGTGTTACTGTACTGGTCTTCTGTGTTTGTGTACTGGTCTTCTGTTACTGTACTGGTCTTCTGTGTAGTGTACTGGTCTTCTGTGTTACTGTATGGTCTTCTGTGTTAGTTACTGGTCTTCTGTGTTAGTGTATGGTCTTCTGTGTTAGTGTTACTGGTCTTCTGTGTTAGTGTACTGGTCTTCTTTTGTTGTGTACTGGTCTTCTTTGTTAGTGTACTGGTCTTCTTTTGTTACTGTACTGGTCTTCTGTGTTAATGTACTGGTCTTCTGTGTTACTGTACTGGTCTTCTGTGTTAGTGTATGGTCTTCTGTGTTACAGTACTGGTTTCTGTGTTACTGTACTGGTCTTCTGTGTTACTGTACTGGTCTTCTGTGTTACTGTACTGGTCTTCTGTGTTACTGTACTGGTCTTCTGTGTTAGTGTACTGGTCTTCTGTGTTACTGTACTGGTCTTCTGTGTTTCTGTACTGGTCTTCTGTGTTACAGTACTGGTCTTCTGTGTTACTGTACTGGTCTTCTGTGTTACTGTACTGGTCTTCTGTGTTACTGTACTGGTCTTCTGTGTTAGTGTACTGGTCTTCTGTGTTAGTGTACTGGTCTTCTGTGTTAGTGTACTGGTCTTCTGTGTTACTGTACTGGTCTTCTGTGTTACTGTACTCGTCTTCTGTGTTACTGTACTGGTCTTCTGTGTTTCTGTACTGGTCTTCTGTGTTACTGTACTGGTCTTCTGTGTTACTGTACTGGTCTTGTGTGTTACTGTATGGTCTTCTGTGTTACTGTACTGGTCTTGTGTGTTTTCTGTCCTGGTCTTCTGTGTTACTGTACTGGTCTTCTGTGTTACTGTACTGGTCTTCTGTGTTACTGTACTGGTCTTGTGTGTTACTGTACAGGTCTTCTGTGTTACTTACTGGTCTTCTGTGTTACTGTACTGGTCTTCTGTGTTATGTTCTGGTCTTCTGTGTTTACTGTACTGGTCTTGTGTGTTACTGTATGGGGCTTGTGTGTTACTGTATGGTCTTCTGTGTTACTGTACTGGTCTTCTGTGTTACTGTACTGGTCTTCTGTGTTACTGTACTGGTTTTGTTTTTTACTGTTCTGGTCTTCTGTGTTACTGTACGGTCTTGTGTGTTACTGTATTGGTCTTCGTGTTAGTTTTATGGTCTTCTGTGTTAGTGTATGGTCTTGTGGTTACTGTACTGGTCTTCTGTGTTAGTGTACTGGTCTTCTGTGTTACTGTACTGGTCTTCTGTGTTACTGTACTGGTCTTGTGTGTTACTGTACTGGTCTTCTGTGTTATTGTACTGGTCTTCTGTGTTAGTGTACTGGTCTTGTGTGTTATTGTACTGGTCTTCTGTGTTAGTGTACTGGTCTTCTGTGTACTGTACTGGTCTTGTGCGTTACTTTACTGGTCTTCGTGTGTAGTGTACTGGGTCTTCTGTGTTAGTGTACTGGTCTTGTGTGTTACTGTACTGGTCTTCTGTGTTAGTGTACTGGTCTTCTGTGTTTGTGTACTGGTCTTCTGTGTTAGTGTACTGGTCTTCTGTGTTACTGTACTGGTCTTTTGTGTTAGTGTACTGGTCTTCTGTGTTACTGTACTGGTCTTCTGTGTTAGTGTACTGGTCTTGTGTGTTACTGTTACTGGTCTTCTGTGTTAGTTTTACTGGTCTTCTGTGTTTAGTGTACTGGTCTTCTGTGTTTTGTGTATGCTCTTTTGTGTTACTGTACTGGTCTTCTGTGTTAGTGTACTGGTCTTCTGGATTACTGTACTGGGCTTCTGTGTTAGTGTATGGTCTTCTGTGTTACTGTACTGGTCTTCTGTGTTAGTGTACTGGTTTTTCTGTGTTAGTGTACTGGTCTTCTGTGTTAGTGTATGGTCTTCTGTTTAGTGTACTGGTCTTCTGTGTTAGTGTACTGGTCTTCTTTGTTAGTGTACTGGTTTTCTGTGTTACTGTACTGGTCTTCTGTGTTAGTGTACTGGTCTTCTGTGTTACTGTACTGGTCTTCTGTGTTAGTGTACTGGTCTTCTGTGTTACTGTACTGGTCTTCTGTGTTAGTGTACGGTTTCTGTGTTTACTGTAGGGGCTTCTGTGTTGTGTACTGGTTTCGTGTTACTGTACTGGTCTTTTGTGTTAGTGTACTGGTCTTCTGTGTTAGTGTACTGGTCTTCGTGTTAGTGTAATGGTCTTCTGTGTTAGTGTACTGGTCTTCTGTGTTAAATGTATGGTCTCTGTGTTACGTATGGTCTTCTGTGTTACTGTACTGGTCTTCTGTGTTACTGTACTGGTCTTCTGTGTTACTGTATGGTTTCTGTGTTACTGTTCTGGTCTTCTTTGTTACTGTACTGGTTTTTCTGTGTTACTGTATGGTCTTCTGTGTTACTGTACTGGTTTTTCTGTGTTATGTACTGGTCTTCTGTGTTACTGTACTGGTGTTCTGTGTTATTGTTCTGGTCTTCTGTGTTATGTATGGTCTTCTGTGTTACTGTACTGTTCTTCTGTGTTACTGAAATGGTTTCTGTGTTAATGTACTGCTCTTCTGTGGGTTTGTGTACTGGTCTTCTGTGTTATGTTACTGGTCTTCTGTGTTAGTGTACTGGTTCTTCTGTGTTACTGTACTGGTCTTGTGTGTTACTGTACTGCTTTCTGTGTTACTGTACTGGTCTTTTTGTGTTACTGTTTGGTCTTCTGTGTTACTGTACTGGTCTTCTTTTGTTACTGTTACTGGTCTTCTGTGTTAGTGTACTGGGCTTCTGTGTTACTGTACTGGTTTCTGTGTTAGTGTACTGGTCTTTCTGTGTTACTGTTCTGGTCTTGTGTGTTACTGTACTGGTCTTGTGTGTTACTGTTCTGGTCTTCTGTGTTACTGTACTGGTCTTCTGTGTTACTGTTCTGGTCTTCTGTGTTACTGTACTGGTCTTCTGTGTTACTGTACTGGTCTTGTGTGTTACTGTACTGGTCTTCTGTGTTACTGTACTGGTCTTCTGTGTTACTGTACTGGTCTTCTGTGTTACTGTACTGGTCTTCTGTGTTACTGTACTGGTCTTCTGTGTTACTGTTCTCTTGTATTATACAGTTCTGTGTTGTTGTACTGTTTCACGTTATATATTTGTTTAATGTGTTTTTTGCTGTTTTATGCGTTATTATATTGTATTATATGCCACTATGTGCTATGCTGTTTTATGTGTTATTATACTGTTTTATATATCACTATGCTGTTTTACGTGGTAATACACTGTTGTATGTGTCACTATGCTGTTTTATTTGTTACTACACTGTTTTATGTGTCACTTTTTTGTTTTTGTGTGTTACTATACTGTTTTATGTGTTACTATAATACCAGCTGACTTGATTCATCTTATACGTAACAAACGAACCGCTACATAAGTCTTTTACCAACAGAGTGCTGCTAACACTCTATTTCCAACAGAAACCTACCAGAGGTCTTCTACCAATAGTCCTCGGGTAACTCTCCTTCCAGCAGTGTTCTTCCAATTACGTTCAGTCTTATACACTTGAATCCTACCAACAGAATCCTAAGGATAGAATCCTGCCAAGAAGTTTTCTATCAGATATTTACAAACAGTTTAATACAGTGTATTACTCTGGTGTATCAGACAGACTTTATAACATCAAACACAACAATGATGGTGAAAAAACACATTTTAACAGTGAGGAAATTTCACCTGTGAAAAAAAAATAACAAAACTTCTTCATTCAATAGTTCCTTCTACAATTGTGTTCTTTCAGATACTGACTTTGTGCTATATATCTGTGCAACATGTGACCACATTATTCAAGTGTGCATAATATCTCTGCAAACATTCAGTGTGCCTTATGTTCTCTGCAACATAGTGGCCACAACATTCAGTGTGCAATTTAGTTAACATTGATTAATCACAGTAATAACAGGGTTGGGAGACATTAACACACTGTCGTACTGGCCAGGTTGTGGGCGTCGATTCTGTAGTTGTGTCCGTCTTATGGCCAGGTTGTGGGTCGTACTGGCCGGTTGTGCGTCGTTACTGGCCAGGTTGTGGCAGCACCACATAATTCTTATTGTCCAAGAGATCGAAATCAATCCAAGTTGACAGTTTTTTTATGTTCATCACGAAAGTTTTTGTTTAGCATCTGTGGTGGTGAATGTTTTTATGTTCATTAATGAATTTATTCTACTTATAAGTGTGTGTGTGTGTGTGTGTGTGTGTGTGTGTGTGTGTGTGGTGTGTGTGTGTACTCACCCTTTTTTTATAATTTTTTGGTTTTTGGGGGGGGGGAGGGCCCCTTGCTTTTTTTCTTTGACCCTTTTATATCTTAGACTTGTGAGCTGTTGTCATGCAGTTTGCCCTCACCAGCCTAGACTAAAAAAAAAAATTGCCTTCTTGACCGTCAGATTGCTTGTTATGCCTTCATGAAAAAAAATATATTTGTTATTATTCTTAATTATTATTATTATTATTTGTAGTAGTAGTAGTAGTAGTAGTAGGTAGTAGTAGTAGTAGTAGTTCCTCTGGTTAGCTCTCTCTTCCCACTATCTCTTGCCAATCTATGGGTTACTTATTCTGATTTGTTCAGGTCTCCATCTGTGAAACTCCGTGATAATCACATTTCCTCTTCAGTTTATTGTTTTTTTAGTGCCTTTCCCTAGTTCCTTGTTCCAGAAGCCAACTGTGTCCTTCAACGACGAACTCCTGTTTTTCCCAGGTCAGCGGTTCCCCACTTCCACGAGGTCAGCGGTTGTTGGCCCTTCCCAATGACCTTGTTGGATGGTAACTTGGTCTTGTCCTGCTGGTCCTACTGCGCGATGTCCAGGTGGGTGGAATACAGGAGGGGTGCAACACAGAAAACTGGTCAAGACAGTGATTATTTTATTACATTTCCATTATTTATATACACTCACACTGACTATTATGTACACACACACACAACACACAACACCCACACATCACACACACATTATACACACTATCCCCACACGGTGGGTGCTGGGACGTGGGTACACAGGCCTCCGAGATACCTTGTGTTTTTTGAGGCGTGCATTAACCCCTGTGCCAGTAATATGGTAGTGATTATAGTCAGTGAACAAACCTGCGAGTGATAACTATAGTTAATAGTTGAAAAATTCGAGGGGAAACCGTAAATTCAGATTTTCTTTTTAAAAGTGCCAAACCGTTGTGGATCTACTAGACTGTTGCACACAGATACAAAATAAAAGATCAAGTGAGTGTGGAAACGGGTGGATCAAGAATTACCAGCGTTTGGTTAACAAGTGAAAATGTGGGGCACCTTAATGTGAGAGTGAGAAAGTTTAATAAGCAAAGGAGAAAGAAAAAATAAAATATTACAAACAAGGGAAAGGTGGGGGGGCGTAGGCATATGAAGCAGTGACGTCCACACAGTTTGTTTGCCATTATACATATTAAGTGTAACACCGAATGTGAATTGTCTTCTGTAATAAGTGGAAAAGTGAAATACACTTGAGGATACGCGGGCTGCATGAGGATATAAGGTGTATAAACATCACGGGTGAAGGATTACAAATTAGTGTAGAAGGCCTATGTACGACGATACGTCATCAAGCTTCGGCCAATGGTCATCACACCATGCCAGCGCAAGATATTTACCTGTTGAGGTTGCATATTTTGCAAGGTTGAGTCTGGTCCTGCATAATGATAGATACTGGTCAACTCCATCTGCAAGCCATTACCAGAATTAGAGTTGAAATAGCATAGAGGAAAAGTGCAGGAGTGAAAATCGGTAGTGAGGGATAACGTCAGACACTTAAGCTGACCAGCTAAATTTTACAACCAAGCTACTTCTGATTTTAGAAGTAGAATCGATAAGTGTTAAAGTATTGGTAAGTTTAGATTACTGGTATCTAACGATATTATTAGTAGTATGAATACTTGACGTGGGGGCACACTACACACACTACACACACACACACCACACACATAAAACACACAAATCCACACCACACACACATACACACACACACAATCACAACACTACACACACACACACATACACAAACACACACACACCACACATAACCACACACACACAACTACACAACACATACACACACACACAAACAAATTACAACACACACACATAACCACACACACACACCACCACACACACACACACACACACACAGGAAACGCACTTGTAAGCTGTGGACACACACATACACTGGAATTTCACACCTTCTGTGAACTGGACCATCTGTACCTTGCTCCTCCCCCCCCTTTTCTATCCTAGGTAGGGACTAATCTTACCTTTCTCATTCTTTACCTATTTATGTGTCTCTTATCACTCTCTACTATCTCTCTTCTCTCTCTTCCCTTCCATCTCTCCCCTTATCAGCTATTACTCTAAACACCTTCCCCCGCTAACATCTCACCCCCCCTCTAACATCTCTCCTCCCATTCTCTCTCCCTTCCCTTTCCCCATCTCTCTCCCCTCCTCCTCCCTCTCCCCTAGCCTCTCTCCCCTCTCACTTTCCATCTCCCCCTCTTTCCCCATTCTCCCCCAATCTCCCCTTTCCTTGCTTTCTCTCTTTCTCTCTCTCTCTCTCTCTCTTCTCTCTCTCTCTCTTCATTTTTCCCTTCTAACTCTCCCCCTCTCCTACCCTTCCTTCACTCTCCTCCCACTCTCTTCTCTCACCTTCCCCCCTCTCTCCCTTCTCTCCTCTCATCCCTCTCTCTCTCTTGCTCTCTCTCTTCCCAATCATTTTCCCTTCTAAACTCTCCCCCTCTCATACCCCCCCCACTTCCTTCACTCTCCCTCCCTCTCTCCCTCTCTCACTTTCCTCCCTCTCTCCCTCTCTCCCTCTCTCTCTCTTGTGCTCTCTCTCTTCCCCCTTTCCCTTCTCATCTTCCCTCTCACTCTCTTATACTTTCCCTTCTCTCTTTCTCACAAAAAAAAACAAAAAAAAAAAAAAAAAAAAAAAAAAATGGTGGGACTCGCAGGAACCAGGATCAGATGAGATGGTTGCTTGGGTGGAGTGGATGGAAGAAGCAGTGGAAAAGGATGGAACAATGAGTGGGAGAGAAAATTAGGAGAAGCTTTTCAGTAAAAATGGTGAAGAGCTCTCTGTGAAATTGGAAAGGGTTGGAGAAGGTGACAAGAATTTGGAGGCACAAGTCGAATGCATAGCCAAGATAAGGGTCTAGAAGTGCAGATAAATAGCTGAAGCGAGTTACAGGGGCAGTAAGTGACCAGGATGCACAGCATATTGAAGCTGCGTGGCGAACAGGAAGGAAGGAATTTAAGAATTATGCTAAGGGTTCATATCAGCCTGCCAAGGGGACCAAAGGAGTGAAAGGGAAGACAGCTGGTTGCTGATGGAGAAGGTGATAGTCGTATGCTGAAGGCACAACAGGCTATCAAGAGCCACTGGAAAAAATCAGGAGAAACGGACCACATACAGGCAGGATCCAGAGTCACGAGGGTGAGGAAATGGGAGGAAGGAAAAGGGCAAAATCAGTGTTTATCCTGGGCTTCAGGAGAGGAGAGGGAAAGACACACACTGCAAGGCAGCAGGAAGAAAGAAGGAGATTGAGAAAATTCACGGAAATAGGTAATAAAATGGACGAATTGTTTAAATTTTTCAGAGGTTAGGGGGGTACTCGAAGGGAGAAACCACAATCAAGTGATTCTCAGGATGTAAACAGTGCGGAACAGGATCCTCAGAGAAAACACGATTGGAATACTCGGAAGAGTACAAGGGGTGTTCCTAGGACAGAGACAGAACAAAAATCGAACGAAGCAGATGAGCGGAGAGGACAAAAAGCGAAAGGAGCTAGGAAAAGTAGACAAGGATGGAACAGCAGAGGTCAGTCAGAGCAGCACATAACAGGCAAGGGCAAGCACACACAAACTATTTCAGAACCATGCAACCTATCACACCATCCCAACACACATTCAATCCATACACAGCCTCCACCAACACGAGCTTATAGAATCCCACAGTATGCCACCAGGGTCTCCACCCTCACAGGCCCCCAAACCACAGTGTGGAAGGAAATGAAGGTATGGTACACAAACGCTGAGGGCATAAACAAATAAAAGTGGGAGGCCAGTGGCACTGAGTCAAAAGAAGCTTTCAAGGACATTCATAGCTCTCACAGAAACCAAGCTTTAAAAACCAAGCTTACGGGTTTGTAACAGATGCCAATTTTCCCAAGGGGATCCCCAAATCCTGGAGGAAAGACAAAAGGGAACGGGGGGGGTGGAGGAGTGGGGGTTGTTTGTCAAAAATCGCGGGAAATTTTGATAAGCGGGGGGAGAGGAGACGCGGAGAAGAAAGTGATTAAAATTCCCGGGAAAACATTTTCCACTCTGGGGGCCCAAAAAGGGGTAATACAGTGAGGGTTAACCCACCACAGAACGCAGGGGGGCCAAGGCAAGAGTAGAGAACCCAAAGAGGTGGTTGTTTACACTGGCTAGGGGCCAGAAGAGCCATGCTGCGGGGAAAAGCCCCCTGATCATGGGTGATTTTAAAAACCACAAGGAAAACGATTGGGGGGAATTTTGGCCCCACATGGGGGGCCAAGAACATGGAGGGTAAGTGATGGAGGTGGACTGGGGAAAAACTTCATGTGCCAACACGTAAGGGACACTACAAGAGAGAGAGGAGAGGATGAACCAGCAAGGCTGGACTTAGTATTCACCTTGAGTAGTGCAGATATCGAGGACATCACATACGAAAGACCCCTTGGGCCAGTGACCATGTGGTTTTAAGCTTCGAATACACAGTAGAGCTACAAGTGGAGGGAGAAGCAGGAAGGCCAGGACGAATGAAGCCAAACTACAAGAAAGGGGACTACACAGGAATGAGGAACTACCTGAACGGGGTTCAGTGGGACAGAGAACTGGCAGAGAAGCCAGTTAATGAGATGATGGAATATGTAGCAACAAAATGCAAGGAGGCTGAGGAGAGGTTTGTACCCAAGGGTAACAGGAATAATGAAAAAGCCAGGATGAGCCCATGGTTTACCCAAAGGTGCAGGGAGGGAAATACCAAGTGTGCTAGGGAATGGAAGAAATATAGAAGGCAAAGGACCCAGGAGAATAAGGAGAGCAGTCGTAGAGCCAGAAACGAATATGCACAGATAAGAACGGAGGCCCAAAGACAATATGAAAATGACATAGCAGCGAAAGCCAAATCTGACCCAAAACTGTTGTACAGCCACATCAGGAGGAAAACAACAGTCAAGGACCAGGTAATCAGGCTAAGGAAGGAAGGAGGAAAGACAAGAAATGACCGTGAAGTATGTGAAGAACTCAACAAGAGATTCAAAGAAGTGTTCACAGAGGAGACAGAAGGGACTCCAGAAAGACGGAGAGGTGGGGCACACCAAGTGCTGGACACAGTGCACACAACCGAGGAAGAAGTGAAGAGGCTTCTGAGTGAGCTAGATACCTCAAAGGCAATGGAGCAAGATAACACTCCCCATGGGTATTGAGAGAGGGGAGCAGAGGTGCTATGTGTACCCCTAACAACAATATTCAATACATCTATCGAAACAGGGAGATTGCCTGAGGCATGGAAGACAGCAAATGTAGTCCCAGTCTTTAAAAAAGGAACAGACTGAAGCATTAAACTACGACCATGTCACTGACACGTATAGTATGCAAAATCATGGAGAAGTTTATCGGAGAAGAGTGGCGGAACCCCTAAAAAGGGAATGATCTCATCAACAGCAGCCAACATGGTTTCAGGGAGGGGAAACCCTGTGTCACAAACCTACTGGAGTTCTATGACATGGTGCAGCAGTAAGACAAGAAGAGAGGGGTGGGTGGATTGCATTTTCTTGGACTGTAAGAAGGCGTTTGACACAGTTCCACACAAGAGTTTTGGTGCAAAAACTGGAGGACCAAGCAGGGATACAGGGAAAGGGCACTACAAGGATGGGGGAATACTTGTCAGGAAGACAGCAGCGAGTCATGGACGGGCGAGGTGTCAGAGTGGGCACCTTTTGCCCCACGGGGTCCCGCAGGGGTCAGTCCTAGGACCAGTGCTGTTTCTGGTATTTGTGAACGACATGAGGGAAAGGGAATAGACTCTGAGGGTCTCTGTTTGCAGATGACGGGGAAGTTGATGAGAAGAATTCATTCGAACGAAGACCAGGCAGAACTACAAAGGGATCTGGACAGGCGCAGACCTGGTCTAGCAATTGGCTCCTGGATTTTCAATCCCACCAAGTGCAAAGTCATGAAGATTGGGGAAGGGCAAAGAAGACCGCAGACGGAGTACATTTCTAGGGGCCAGAGACTACAACCTCACTCAAAGGAAAAAGATTTTGGGGGGTGAGTATAAAACCAGGCACATCTCCTGAAGCGCACATCAACCCAAATAACTGCTCCCGCATAGGGGCGCCTGGCAAACCTCAGAACAGCATTCCGACATCTTAATAAGGAATCATTCAGGACCCTGTACACCGTGTACGTAAGGCCCATATTGGAGTATGCGACACCCAGTTTGGAACCCACACCTAGCCAAGAAACGTGAAGAAACTAGAAAAAGTGCAAAGGGTTTTGCAACAAGACATCCCAAGCTAAGAGGTAGCCCTACGAGGAGAGGTTAAGGGAAATCAACCTGACGACACTGAGGACAGGAGAGATAGGGGGGACATGATAACGACATACAAAATACTGAGAGGATTGCAAGGGTGGACAAAGACAGGATTTTCCCAGAGATTGGACACAGTAACAAGGGGACACAGTTGGAAGCTGAGGACAAGAAGAATCACAGGATGTTAGGAAGTATTTTCTTCAGCCACAAGTAGTCAGTAAGTGGAATAGTTTTGGGAAGCGATGTAGTGAAGGGAGGTCCATACATACTTTTTAAACAGAGGTATGATAAAGCTCACGGCTCAGGGAGAGTGACCTAGTAGCGATCAGTGAAGAGGCGGGGCCAGGAGCTCGGGCTCGACCCCCGCAACCTCAACTAGGGGAGTACAACTAGGTGAGTAAACACACACACACACACACACACACACACACACACACAACACACACACACAAAACACACACACACACACAACACACAACACACACACACCACACACACAACACACACACACCACAATAACACACACACACACACAACACACACACACACACACACACACACAACACAAACACAACTCACACACACACACAACACATACACACACACACACACACACACACACACACACACACACACACAACACACACACATACACACACACATACACACACACAACAACACACAAACACATACACACACACACATACACACACACACACACACACACACACACACACACAACACACACACACATACACACCCCAACACCAAAACACAACACACACACATAAACCTACCAAAACACACATACACACACACACACACACACACACACACACACACACACACACACACACACAACACACACGCAAAGGCGAAAGGAGGAAAGAGAGGGGGTGGGAAGACAGACAGGAGATCCCAGACCCAGGAAGAAGATCAAATACAGCCCCCTCAAAACTTTCTATAGAAGCCTCCCAACCAGGTCAACCCCAGTGCAACCAAACACTAAATCAAAACACCCATGCCACATCCAATGCCCCACCCACTACATTACAAACTTCACCCCCACAGCAACAACCCATAGTTTTCCCTTTCCAGGTCTCACACTTCCCAACGCCAAAATACTTCCCAGACCACAGTCTTAGAAAAGAAGTTGAAGGTGTGGTATACAAATCAGATGGAATAACAAACAAGTATGAGGAGTGGGGACGAAAGAACAAAGAGACATCCCCAGACATAATAGCACTCACAGAAACAAAAATCACCAGAATAATAACAAAATTCAATCTTTCCTCCGGATATCAAATCCTCAGGAAAGACAGAGGGGAGGGGGGGAAGGAGGAGTTGCACTGCTCATTAAAAACCAGTGGGGTTTTGAGAAAATGGAAGGAATGGATGGCTGGGCGAAAGGGACTACTTAGTAGGAACAATCCAGTCTGAGGGACATAAGGTGATAATTGCAGTAAGTACAACCCACCACAAAACTGCAGGAGGCCAAGAGAAGAATACGATGAGAGCAAACAGAGCAATGATCGACACACTAGCCGAGGTGGCCAGGAGAGCACACATGGGGGAGCAAAGTTACTAGTTATGGGTGTTTCAAACACAAGGAGATTGACTGGGAAAACCTGGGGCCCCATGGGGGGCCTGAAAACATGGAGAGCCAAGATGATGGATGTGGGAAATGGAGAACCTCATGCATCAACAATTAGAGACACTACCAGAGAGAGAGGAGAGGATAACCAGCAAGGTTGGACCTTGTATTCACCATGATAGTTCGGCATCGAGGGTATCATGTATGAAAGGGCCCCCGGAGCTAGTGATCATGTGGTTCTGTGCTTCGACTACATAGTTGAGCTCCAAGTGGAGAGAGTAGCAGGGAAAAAGGCTGGGAAAAACCAAACTACAAAAGGGGAACACTCAGCATGAGGAACTTCCTTCAAGACATTCAGTGGGAGAGGGAACTGACAGGAAAACCAGTACAAGAAATGATGGACTATGTAGCACAAAATGCAAGGAGGCAGAGGAGAGGTTTGTTCCCAGGGAAAAAAGAAATAATGGGAAGAACAGAACGAGTCCTTGGTTCACCCAAAGGTGTGGGGGGGCAAAAACTAGGTGTACTAGAGAATGGAAAAGGTACAGAAGACAGAGAACTCAGGAAAATAAGAAATCCCGCCGAAGAGCCTAAACGAATATGCACAGATAAGAAGGGAGGCTCAGAGACAATATGAAAATGACATAGCATCAAAAGTAAAAGACTGCCCGAAGCTGTTGTACAGCCACATCAGGAGGAAAACAACAGTCAAGGACCAGGTAATCAGGCGAGGAAGAGTGATGGGGAATTCACAAGAACGACCGAGAGGTATGTCAGGAGCTCAACACAAGATTTAAAGAGGTATTTACAGTGGAAACCAGTAGGACTCCAAGAAATCAGAACAGGGGGCACACCAGCAAGTGCTGGATGAGGTACATATAACCAAGGAGGAAGTGAAGAAGCTGCTATGCGAACTTGACACCTCAAAGCGGTGGGACCAGACAACATCTCCCCATGGGTCCTTAAAGAGGGAGCAGAGATATTGTGTGAGCCATTAACAAAGATCTTCAACACATCATTTGAAACTGGGCAACTCCCTGAGGTATGGAAAAAATTTCAAAAGTAGTCCCAATTTTTAAAAAGGGAGACATACATGAGGCACTAAACTACAGACCTGTATCACTAACTTGTATAGTATCAAGGTCATGGAGAAGATCATCAGGAGGAGAGTGGTGGGGCACCTGGAAAGAAACAAGTGTATAATTGACAACCAGCACGGTTTCAGGGAAGGAAAATCCTGTGTCACAAACCTACTAGAGTTTTATGACAAGGTGACAGAAGTAAGACAAGAGAGAGAGGGGTGGATCGACTGCGTATTTTGGACTGCAAGAAGGGCCCTTTGACACAGTTCCTCACAAGAGGTTACGGGAAAAAGCTAGAGGACCAGGGACACATAACAGGAAAGGCACTGCAAAGGATCAGAGAATATCTGACAGGGAGGCAACAACGAGTCATGGTACGCGACGAGGTGTCAGAGTGGGCGCCCTGTGACAAGCGGGGTTCCAACAGGGGTCAGTCCAGGACCTGTGCTGTTCTTGGTATACGTGAACGACATAACGGAAGGGATAGACTCAGAAAATGTCCTTGTTTGCAGATGATGTGAAGTTAATGAGAAGAATCGAATCGGACGAGGATCAGGCAGGACTACAAAGAGACCTGGACAGGCTACTAGCCTGGTCCAGCAACTGGTTCCTTGAATTTAACCCTGCCAAATGCAAAGTCATGAAGATTGGGGAAAGGGGAAAGAAGACCGCAGACACAATACGTTAGATGGCCAAAGACTGCAAACCTCACTCAAGGAAAAAGATCTGGGGGCGAGTAAAACACCGAGCATATCCCTGAGGCGCACACAATCAGATAACTGCTGCAGCATATGGGCGCCTGGCAAAACCTACGGATAGCGTTTTCCCATACCTCAGTAAGGATTTTGTTTAAGACTCTGTATACCATCTACGTCCCGGGGCCCCTACTGGAGTATGCAGCACCGGTTTGGAATCCACACCTAGTAAAGCACGTCAAGAAAAATTTGGAAAATGCAAAGGTTTAACAAAACCCCAAA
>NC_069472.1:65271-103500 GCF_026875155.1 Cherax quadricarinatus | reverse complement strand
ACACAACCTAAAATTTTAAAAATACAGAACATTGACCTAAAACGTTAGGCAAAACATAGCCTATAATAAACATTACATTAGGGCATTTCACAATGAAACCCTCACCTAAACACTGGGCAAGACACATCCGCAAGTAAAAGATTTAACATTAAGTATACAAGTACAATCCCTACAAATAACAAAATCCTATCGTAAGGTATCAAAACAATCTGGTTACAGTACATTAAAACTTTATTTCCCTATTTGAAGCACAAAAATACATCATGAGAAATTATATAACAAGCCTAAATCTGGCATTGAGTAACATTAACGTAGAAAAAAAAATACAAAACACGTAATAATTAAAGATTGTGATAGTAGGTTCATATACATATATCTCAGATTATATAAGCCATGTGAAGGCTGATACCTTTTAAAGAACCATACATCAAGTACATACTTTTTTGAATATGCTTGAGCTAAGCCAAGTATTAACAGGATATATACACACATGACCGTCACGTTCACCTATTAGCAATACACGACAGGCCATTGCTTGAGATTATCTCATGCGTGGGTTTGTTCGACATTACCCAATTAATAGTATCACAATAACAATACAGTTATCTTAATGTCAACCCTAAGGTACATCAGTGTATAACAAATAGCGACGAGGGTCGCGACGTATGCCGGGATTGCTCAAACCTCTATGGGTTTCAAAATCTAACCTTAAGGCGCCCATCATACTGACGACAATATTACTATAGCATGTGTCGATTCTGCTACACAAATGTGTTTTTTATAAAGGTTAACGTACATTTTATTCGATCTATTCACTTGGCAACAATATAACAAAAAAAATTTTTCAAACCCCCCGGTTTTCGTTTCGTTTATACCTTTAGACCTTAACATGACCTTACATGACCTTACATGCCCGCCCCTTCCCAATGTTTCTTCATTATTCCTCAACATTTCGAATCCAACGTCACTCTCGCTCCACCCCGAAAGGCCAGCCACGTCTACCCTTAGGGTTTACTAATGCCCATAAATCACGAACATGGAAATTACAATATCCACCGAAAAAGTCGAAGCCATCTACCCCCAGCAATCTCTCTCTTCCTCTGCTGTGTACCCTAAAAAATCGCTGCCAGCGCCCTGATCTCTCTCTTGCTGATACGTGTCTGCAGGCCCATGAGTTTATACAAAGTCAGTGACTAGATATCCCCCAATCCCCCTTTGTACCGGCAACCCTACCCCCCCCCTCATCTAGACTTAACGCTCTTAAGACATAATTCCCTCACCTCCCCACCATCTGTATAACTCTGCTAAACCACACTCTTACCGCTTCCAATCTCTCACAAAAATACACTACTTGGAAGCCGTTTTCAATATCCCCCACACACAGCGCTCCTTACCCACTGTACACGTCTATTCGCTAACACCTCCCCGAAGGCAATATATTTTTGAGGAAAATTTTTACATGACCTCCCGTACCCCCGGCCCTCAATCGTAAAATCCTTCAAGCGACCCCAAAATATCACGCCATGCATACATTGGATATATACCCTCTACGCTAGCCACCCCCTCCCTCTCTCCCACCCTTGCCAGTTTTCTAATCTTGATTCGACTTGGATCCCATGCATAAATTAAAACCCTCAGCATGATCTCGCATCTCGTAACATCCCCACCATTCATCCATCGTAACAAATCCCCTCGAATCCAATTCAAACCAGTACCAACCCTCCGACCCTCACGCAAATAACTATGTTTAACGTACATACCTAATATTCTCATGTGCAGATTCATTAACCCCAGTCCACCCCGACTAGTCGGTAAATACACAACATATCTCGCTAATCAATCACAACCTGAACCCCATATATATCTAAATACACGCTTCAATAAACGTTTCTCATCACACGCAACTAACGGATACATACTTACCACATGCCACAACTTACCAAAAAAAAGCACATTCGCTACAATTACACGCTGATGCAAAGTTAAGCCTCCTGCACGCAACCCCGCCAATCGACCTAACACCCTATCCACAACCTCACTTGAATTAACCTTCCTCGCTTCCTGAATGTTTCTCATATGAACAATTCCACATACCTTGATGTGATTTACTAAAGGCCAACCCTCCTCCTGACCTATGTCCCCACTAATGCTATCTCCCACGTGCATAAGCATTGACTTATCCTTATTGACCATCATCTCCGTTGCTCTCCCAAAAAGTTTTACCAATTCACCTACTTTCGTAAATCCCGTGATCCCTTATATAAAATCGTGGTGTCATCCACATAGCCTACGATTCCCGCTTTTATCCCCACCCTTCCTCGCATTTCACCCTCATTCACACCCTCCCGTACAGCTCTGAAAAAAGGGTCCTGAAGTAACGCAAAAAGAATCTGCGATACAGGACACCCCTGCCTCAAACCACGTTTCATTCCAATTAAATTCCCTAACCCTTGCCATTTATCTGTACCCTAAACATAACCTGCTCATACAAAGCCATCGTCCAACTTACTATTTCCTTCCCGAATCCTTTCCACTGCATGAACTTCCACAATCGTATGCCGCATGCCAGTCCAAAGCCAGTATTCCCCCTGCATTACCCTTCCCGCTTTCGTCAATGAACCTGCGTATAATACCTTGCCCCACACACATTGATCTTCCGGGTACCCCATATTGCCCTTCATCCAAAACCTTCTCTAATACCCTTTTAATTCTATTACCTAACATTTTCGCAAATATTTTATAATCACCACACAATGTTATCGACCAATAATTTTGGACACAGTTCCCCGTAGCCTTTTTTGGAATCATAACCACTCTCAGTAGTAGTAGTTACCAGTCTCAGTAGTAGTAACCAGTTACCAGTAACCGTCCGTTGACTCAACGACCAACCGTCTCTCCCTGAGTCACGGTCTTTCATATTGCGCTGAACTGACACTATTTCAAAAGACCCACTCTGGGTACTGGGCAGCCGGCTAGTCAGTATTACGAGTGTAACCAAGGAGATAGGTATGGCTGGCAAGGGCTCTCTCCACATAACAGCAATTATACGTAATAACAGCCTACGTGAGTATTTCTTACCTAATCCACGTATCGAACTCCCACATGATAAATGGTGTACAGCGGTGTGGAGCATGGATTTACGTTTTTAAGGGTAATTCAAGGCGTTTGAAGACTGTTGTGAGTAGCCGGCAGGGTCAAAGGTAAAATCTCCAGCCACCGCCCTCCCCTCACACCCTCCAGCCACCAGCTACTACCCTACTCACTACATACTGCCTGCAAGCCTGTTGCAAGCCATTTCAAGCTTCCTGGCTTAGTTCGTGTGCAATTGCTTCAATCTCCGGGGGTTTGACCCGGATTTTGCAATTAAGCCAGTCATAACCCAACTGTGGAAGTGAACCCAGCCAGCCTATCATCCAGCCTGTCTCCTGTCATCCACTGCTCCTCCGTGCTTTGTGCATCGTTACACGTCTTCCAGTCAGCCATTCTCGTGGGGGTAAGCCATCACCCAAACCCCAGTTTCCCACCCACGAGAGGAGAATTTAAGCCACGCAGTAAGAAGTAAGCCAATTTTCCTCTGAAGTATTGTCTATATCGCTTTGTGCTCCCTGTTGGTGCTAAGAGTGGTTTTTCACCATTCCTGTGGCATAGAGTGGGTTAAGCCATCTTCGTGGGTGAGTGGGGTGCGCGGCAGCCTCACCGTCCCCCCACCACTCTCTCCCACCACCCGGGGGTGCGGGGCAAAAAGCCCCAGCGTCCACCCACCACTCTCCACCACCACCACCACCACCACCATCCACCCATCTACCTGTGGTTGTTGCACCCTTGAACCGGGTCCTAGTACTGTTTTGGCTCACATAATGGTCAAGAGATTTGTAGCTGGTGCACGATAAAGCCAGTTATGTGAGTTTCTCCTAGAAAGCACATTTCTTCCGACAACAGTGATTGTAGGAGGTCAGTATCACCGCGCGGGACACCCTACACCCGCCGCCATCACCAGTAATCGCCCGTCTAACTACTCCAGACTCCAGTGATAATTTTTCTGAGACATTTTCTTGCATTTAAAGACATTTCGTGTGTGAGACATTTATAGTAAATTGCTTGGGTGTACTCTAAACCTTGTTTTTCAGTGTAAACGCAGTATTCTTTGACTCATTATTTTTACAATATTTTTCGGGTGTTTTCACTTACTTTATTTTTATCTGTGTTTTCTTTTTTCTACTCCTGTCTGTAGTAAGTATTATTGTAGTGTACCAGTCAGTCACCCTGTGTGAAGTTTTCCCATTTTTTTTACTGTATTCTTTCAGCGTTGTATTCCCCAGTAATTATCATTGTATTTCATGCAGTGATATTCACCCCAGTTACTAAATTATCCATTTATTTCTATGTGTGTCCTTTTTTTCGTATGCCAGCAGTGTCTCATTCCTCTAATTTTTCGCAGACTGTGTACCATTATTTTTGCCAGCAAATTTTTGTCGTATCAGTCACAGCAAGTTTTTTGTTGTATCAGTCACAGCGGGAATTTGTTTGTAAAAATAAACAAATTTACTGTTGTGTGCTCCGCCACTGTAAGTGTTATATTCCCTGTTTTGTTCCTGTGTTTTATTTTTTTATAATTCTTGAACAAATTCACTCTTGATGCAATTTCAATTACTTTTAACGTAAAGTGTTTTCCTTACTCTGTTTGAGTAAATTGTTTTGTCTAATTTACAATTAAGAGTTAAAGTGTTCAATCAGTTTATTTTTTTTTGATCTTCATATTTTAATTCATTATTTTACCTGAGTTTTCCCAGTAACACTTTATTACTGCAGTGATTATTTTTACACTTTATTTTGTTGCACTTGTTCTGAAGTGAATTATTTAGTTGAACTTGTTCTGCAGTGAATTCTTTTCTTTTATTGATATTTTTATGAATTATATTTTAATTTTGTCTATGCATTCTTAGAAAATACTTAAATTTCCCAGTTAACAATTTAGTAATTTTATTTTATACTTTTTACATTGATTTAAAATTTAATTAATTAATTTTTTTTATTAGCAAGAGTAAAGACAGCTCATTTTGAATTTAATTCAGTCTCCAGTAATATTTTTACTTGTATATTTCAATGTAATTTTTTTTCATGGTCAATAGTCCTTTAAATTGAGTTTTCCTTCCTCTTGCAGTGTATCTTAGACATTAATTTTTTTATTATTTTTGCAAAATTAGTTGTATATCTTTTCATTTCAATTCTAGAATTTTATATCATTTTATTGTTCATTATTTTTACCTTATTTGTTCTCGTGCTACTTTGCCATTATGTCTCACATACCGTCAAGTGATACTTTAGTGAATGTCGACACTCAAAACCTCTCAGACTACTGCTGGTCCTGTCATCAGTCCTCACAGTTTCCTTACCGACTGACAGACCGCCCCAGACACCGAGATATTATATTTTATACCGTGATTCCCTTGATGCGTTACCTTTATTCAATGGCCATGTACATAGTCTTGAAGCATGGTTTGCAGCCATTCGTTCTCGTGCAAAGTGCTCTAGGTAAAGGGTCCTCCTTCAGAGGAAAGCCTTATCAGACTTGCTAAAGAAGCTTTTTATCGATCTCCTGCTGCTGTTTCACGTTGTTGATCTCCTTGATATGCGAGACTTCAGGAATTTTTACTAAGTGGTCACAATGTGGGGAACGATTCGTTCTTTCCTTGTCCCGTAAAAACACTGATCCATATGTCGTTCTTAAGAACTAGTGAATGCTACACCCCATGAGTACTGAATCGTTTGAGTGCATTTGCTGTTAGATTAACAAATTTTTATCATCATTTATCAATGCTGTCCAATCATCATCTTTTCTCCCTGACGAGGCTAAACCATTTACAAATCAATTGCTAAAATAGCAGTTTTTGGGAGCAATTAAAGAACTAATGCCACCTGCTTCTGTGTGTGCTTATGAGGCTGATCCTCCAACTGTACGAGGGAAACCCACTTACAGCCTTAAATCTTTGTACGTTCCTTGTGCCCCCAGGGTACTTTCCCTTGTATTAAAAGTAATGTACACATATGCCTCAGTCTGCACCACCTCTTGTTTGGCCACAGAACAAATCGTGGTCGTCAACCATCTCAGAGATCACCAAGAACCAGTGTACAGAGTCGTTATACCCCTCGTAGTATTCATAGTACTTTCAGTAAACCATAGTCGGCGGAAATTGTTACAACTGTTGGTTTCCGGGGCCATATTGCAATAATTGTCCTGATAGTTACCCAAAAGAGACGTGGTACTGATGATGAGTACTCAGATCTTTCCTACTGTACTTATCATAAAAATACATGGACATGACACATCTGAGTGTAATGCTCTCTATTACCTTCAGTACTCTAGCCTTTCCGTGGTCGTTCCAACCGCAAAACCGAGGGGAAACAGATCTCGTGGTTTTCAAAATAACCAAAAACCAGGCTAATTCTTTCAATTCTCAAACTAATCAGAAACCAGGCTCGTTCTTCCCAGTCGGGAAATTCGAGCGCCCAGTCAAACCGCCCCATGGTGACAGTAGGTAATAATGAGTACACCATCCCCGTTCACAATTCCTTTGAAGCCTTAAGCAGTCTCGAGAATGACAACCCTGCTGATGATGTTGCTTCACATGTCTCTGACATAGATGATTTTGGGGATGGATTTGAACAAGTCTTTTCTGATGACAATCCACCCTTTTGTTTGCACATAACTTCCAATGCAACCATAGGCCCAAATAGTGCAAGCATCTGTTTATAATGCGCCCGTTCAGTTGTTCATGGACTCTGGTGCGCAAGTAAATATTTTTAAGGTCAATTTTTGTTTAAGGATAAGAAGTTACGACATGTCCTTCTCGTAGAACCGACTCCCGTGTCCTCCCTTAGTGGAGTATCTGGTTCTCACATGCGTGTCCGAGGTGGGAACTTCCCTAACCTTTCTATCCAAGGTAGAGACTTCACTGTTTCCTTCCTTTGTTGTCGACCAGATTACTTTCCCTGGTGACCTTCTACTGGGATTTGCTTCCATGCGAGACTTACGCATTGTACTCGACCCTTATCGATGGCATGCAAAAATTTGACGACTTGATCGTTCCATTCGGGGGTTTACCACTTGGATCAGAAATCGTATACTGCTGCAGAGTATGATGTACGGATTAAGTCCTTACAACCCTAATGAAATTCTCCAGAAAGCGTACCCAAGCGTCAGGCACTGGTAATTCTGTCCACTCCCATCAGTGTTCCACCTATACCTTCAGTTTTGCGGGATAGTCCGATGCCTCAAGTGTCCGAGGACGCTCAGATTGCCTTGAGTGCACAACCTATCCCTGTGTGTGTGATGAATGGTTTGAAAAACCGACAAGTTGAAGATTGAGACACTTATGCAGCATATGGAAATCTTTATTCAGGAAACGTTTCGCCACACAGGGCTTCATCAGTTCCAATACAAAGAGGAAGGCGTAAGGAGAGGAGGAGAATGAGGTAATCAGTCCCTCAACCGGGAGTCGATGTGTCAGTCCATCAATCTTGTAGAATGTACAGCATAGGGCCGTAGACGTGGCTTATATACTGTAGTGAGGTGACGTGAAGCAGATGGAGGCGGGGTCATAGGGGTACCATCCACTAGTCGAAGTAGGTCTTCGCCCAAAAGGGTTTTGAACAAGTTTTTGAAGAATTCTTTGAAAACCATCCCATGATGCGCAGTGTCCGACAGTTGTGGGTGAATGGTTTGAAAAACCGACAAGTTGAAGATTGAGACACTTATGCAGCATATGGAAATCTTTATTCAGGGAAAAGTTTTCGCCACACAGTGGCTTCATCAGTCCAATACAAAGAGGAAGGCGTAAGGAGAGGAGGAGAATGAGGTAATCAGGGCCCTCAAAACCCGGAGTCGATGGACTGAACACATCGACTCCAGGTTGAGGGGCTGATTACCTCATTCTCCTCCTCTCCTTACGCCTTTCCTTTGTATTGGACTGATGAAGCCACTGTGTGGCGGAAAAGTTTCCTGAATAAAGATTTCCATATGCTGCATAAGTGTCTCAATCTTCAACTTGTCGGTTTTTCAAACCATTCATCACAACTGTCGGACACTGCAGCATCATGGGATCTTGTTACAAAGAATTCTTCAACACTTGTTCAACCTTTGGACGAAGAAACCCACTTCGACTAGTGGATGGTACCACTATTTACCCCGCCTCCATCTGCTTCACGTCCCCCTCACTACAGTATATAAGCCACGTCTACGGCCCTATGCTGTACATTCTACAAGATTGATGGACTGAACCATCGACTCCAGGTTGAGGGACTGATTACCTCATTCTCCTCCTCTCCTTACGCCTTCCTCTTTGTATTGGACTGATGAAGCCACTGTGTGGGGAAACGTTTCCTGAATAAAGATTTCCATATGCTGCATAAGTGTCTCAATCTACAACCTATCCCTGCAATGCCTGCTAGTTCGAGTAGTAGTTTCTCCACAGGGGACGCCTTGTCGGAAAACAATTACTTGCAACTAGTAATGCCATCTCTTGTTGATGTCACATGCCGTCTGCAGAAAGACGTTTCTGTTGCGGCTAGTGCTCTCACTAGAGTGTCTGTTGTTGTTCCTAGTGTTCCAGATGGTGATAACGTCCTAGTTGACAGTGTTCCTGCAAAAAAAAAGGTCTATTTGTTTAACCATCCTTACATGTTGTTAAAGATAGTAAGATCCATTTCTACCTGGGCCCAAAACTTCTGGGCCCCAGTGTCCGCCTCAAGCAAATACCAATCTTGTTGACCTTGTTCACTAACCTTACCCTGTTCAGGTAGAGGATGAGTTGTCACCTGACCGTTGGGTCGGTGCTATTTCTGCCGGGGAGACCTCATCCACTTCATTGGATCAATCTGTTCCCCCAGTAGAGGAGAAAGACCTAGCTCCCACTGACTTCCCCCGATGAAGTCAAGCGTTTTTTTGACATGTTGAACAAAAGTCGTAAAGCCATTGCTTTACCAGGTGAGAAGATGGGTAAAACGAACTTATTGTCCATCGTATTCCACTTGAACCTGTACTAGATCCTATCTACATACCTGCGTACAGAATGCCTCATTCACAAGTTGCTGTCGCAGAAGAATTGATCAATCAAATGCCCTTTATGATGGAGTTATTGCACCCAGCAATTTCCCCCTTTGGAATGCACCCTTGATACAGTACCTAAGAAGGATGGTACTTGCGCCCAGTAATTGACCTTAGGAAGTTAAACGCGAAAACCATTTCCAGATCGCTTTCCACTCCCTGTACTGGGTGATCTTTTACGAAATACGGAGATAACAAAGTCCTTTCAACCCTAGAATTGTTACAAGGGTTTTGGCAGTCCCTCTTCATGAGGACAGCCAAGAACTAACTGCATTCTCCACCCTACAGGTCATTATCCACTTCCTCTGTATGGCATTTGGATTACGATCTTCCCCCATCACTTCTCAAGGCTCATACTAATATCTTTAGAGGTCTCATAGGTAATGCACTTATGGTGTACTTAGATGACGTAATCGTCATGTCTAAAGACGTGGATACACACTTGAAAAGACTGGGTGTAGTACTTGGTAAAACTTGAAGAAGCCAATTTAAAAATCAAACTGTCTAAAAAGTCAATTTTTCAGACAGAAATTAAGTTTTTTGGTCACGTATTTACTCCTAGAGGGGTTACGACTGACCAAAGTAAAGTAAACTACAGTACTAAATTTTCAACTCCCAAAACTGCTGATGCCGTAAGATCCTTGTGGGCTTAAACAGGTTTTTATAGATCTTTCATTTCCAATTTTTCTTCCAACTGCTCCTCTAACTGAGTTTCTTAAGAAAGATGCTCCCTTTTTTTGGACCTTCCGTCAAGAAAGAGCATTCCAAACTCTAAAAGAAAAGCTAACATCTGCTCCACTTTTGAAATTTCCCGATTTTTCTAAGCCCTTCTATCTGACAACTGATGCTAGTTCAATTGGGCATAGGGGCCGTACTAGCTCAGAAGACCGATGGCAAGTACAACGCAGTTGCATTTGCTAGCCGAGTCCTTACGAAGGCTGAACGTAATTATACAGTAACTGAGCAAGAAGCTTTAGCAATAGTATGGTCTTTAAAGCACTTCCGAGACATTATTTATCAGTACTCTGTTCATGCTTGACAGATCATGCTCCACTGATACCCTTATTCCAGAACAAACAACCTACTGGAAGGTTAGCTAGATGGACCTTGACTATCCAAGAGTTCAATCCCACCTTGAGCATTTCCTGGCAATTTAAATGTAGTCGCAGATGCCTTACGCGACATGTTTAGTATAGTAACTGCAGACCCTCCATTTAGTGCTGAAGATGTTAAAGAATGCTCAACGAACAGATCCCATGGGTCTGGTGTGATTCGATTCCTGCTCCAGGGAAAATCTTATTCTGACTGTGAAACCCCCACACCCATTAGTGACTTTCTCATGAACCAAGAATTACTGTATCCCAACAGCCGAGCTGGGAAATCCTAGCAGAAGAGTATACCCAGTTAGTAATTCCACAGTCACTAGTGAATGTAGCCTTACAGCTAGTTCACGATGTAAACCAAGGGGTTGCACACCCTGGTTGGATCGTTCAGTAAAACAAGCCAGATTGAAATACTTTTGGCCTCGAATGGCAACTGATATTTCTGAGTATGTTAGGAAATGTAGTGTCTGCATGCAACATAAAGGCAATGCTAATGGTCCTAATCCAATCCAAGGGTATCCAACACTAGCGAACCTTGGGAAAGAGTTTGCGCTAGATTTGTTAACTAATTTCCGAGTTCCCTCCAAGGAACAAACAACTGTGTGTTATGGTAGACCATTTCACCAATATTGCGAGTTAGTTCCTATTGCAGACAAGACTGCCGAGCAGAGCCAAAGCGTTTAAAGAACGCATTATCTGCAGGCATCCACTCATAAATCCCTAGTAACAGATAATGGAGGTGAATTCCCGTAATGAAATTTTTGAAAATTTGTGTACCTTGTACAAGATCTCTAAATCCACCATTGTTTCCTCATCATCCTGCCAGCAATGGGTTAGCGGAACGAACCAATAAGAAAGTACTTGATGTCTTGAGAGCCATATCAATCCCAACCCTGAAACTTGGATGAAGTTATACCTGATGTGCAGTGTGCTATAAATTCCCGCTTAAATGTTCTATAGGTTTACACTCCACATTATGCATTGTAGGTGTAGATAAACGTTTTGCCTTAGAGTTTTATATCTAATCCGAAACCAAGTACAACCCTGATGATTTCATAGCAACTCGTACCAGCTTAGCTCAAAGTGTTTTTAGAAGAATCCGTGAAACACTTCAATAAATCAACAGCGAATTTACAAGAGTCGCAAACACCGATCAAAGCCCTCCAAAATCAAAATAGGTTTTGAAGTTATGCTAATTAACTTAACAAAACGTCTGCAATGCCAAAGCTTGATCAAAAGTTTTTTGGTCCTTAACGAGTAGTTGAACATATCACTGGTAATAAGTATAAGGTTTGAGAGATTAGTACTGGTCAGTATAAAGAACGCATTGGATCATATGAAGTTTTGTATTGTGATGAAAAATGCGTTTTCCCAACCCGACTAATGTGACAGACTCTGACAATCCTCCTGATCCTGTACTCCCCTTCCTCTGATACTCAGTCAGACGATCAACCGAATGTCTTATTCCCTACGTAACCCGACAGGTATTGGGAAAAAATCCTCAAGTATCATTTGTAACTTCCAATTCAGATTTTCCTCAAATACAGCATGAGTTAGCCAATGCTACAGATTTTGATCCTCCCAGAGATGACACCCATTCTGCATATGTCAATCACACCCTAGCAGAGTTGGGGTTAAATGTAAATAACCTGTATAGATGAATAATTACAGTATCAACTTTTCAGTATTCAAGAATTTTTTTTTTTTTTGTGTTCGTGTTCTCTCCGCAAACTGAAAAGTTAACAGCTAGATTTGCGTGCACCGATCTGCCTTTCGTTAAACACTCTTTCTTTGTATATATTCCTTCCTCAGAATCCGTAGATCACACAAATACAGATCGATCGATCAAAATTTTTGTTTTATCACTTGTAATCTCAATTTGAGTTTCGTTGTTCATTTGTTGAATTTAAGTTGTACTATAGTATACCTTTTTATTGCATTACAGTTTCAGTTTCGTAAGCTTTCATTCCAATGTTCTAATTATGTATATATAAATGTTTTTAAAGTTGTGTTAAATTTTGACATTGTATAGAATCAGCCCAAGCCGTATACCTGCCATCCTCTATTTGTATTAGTTGTATGTCGGGAACGACAATACGTTAGCGTCGCCGAGCTCTCAGTAGTAGTAGTTACCAAGTCTCAGTATAGTAACCAGTTACCAGTAACCGTCCGTTGACTCAACGACCAACCGTCTCTCCCTGAGTCACGGTCTTTCATATTGCGCTGAACTGACACTATTTCAAAAGACCCACTCTGGGGACTGGGCACCGGCTAGTCAGTATTACGAGTGTAACCAAGGAGATAGGTACGGCTGGCAAGGGCTCTCTCCACATAACAGCAATTATACGTAATAACAGCCTACGTGAGTATTTCTTACCTAATCCACGTATCGAACTCCCACATGATACCACAACGCCTGTTCTTTGTTGTTCCCCGAGTCTTCCGCTTGTTTTCATTTCGTTAAATAATACCACTAGAAAGTCGCGTAGGCATTCCCGTTCTCCTTTTAGAAATCACAAAGGGGTACCATCGAAACCCGTGATTTCCAGCACTCATACCCTCTACCGCTAGCCTAACCTCCTCCTCACTTATGCTTCCATTCAAATTCATTCGATCCTTATTCTCTAAATCCAACATACCCATCACCCATTTTTTTAGCACCCCTTAGGAAACCCCAATCTCTTTGCGATTCGCCATTTTTCCCCAACAATCATTCCCTCATTGTCGAATGTACTGTCCCCCGCTATACGCCCCCATTTGCTCGTGCCTTCCAAACCCCTTAATTTTTCCCCTTTGGCTTTGCCCCGCTCCCCCAGGCAACGCCGGGGCGTTTCCCATAAACCCCCCTGTATGCCACTGCTACCCCGCCGCATCTAAAACGTTAGGATACCCATCATGCGCTTTTCCCCCACCGGACACCCCCGTACCATTCAATAACAGTTGAAGTTGGTTTTTCCCGATAAGACAAAATTCCACGTTGCATTTTTCGTTCCTCTACCCACTCCCCTGATAGAATTCCCCCACCCCCCTCTTGCCAAACGGTCCCACCACTCAATAAATTACTCCCTACCCACGGTGAGTGTGTTTGTGTGTGTTGTGTTGTGTGTGTGTGTGTTGTGTGTGTGTGTGTGTGTGTGTGTGTGTGTGTATGTGTGCGATTACTCACCTAATTGTGGCATTGCCTTCTATTTCTTGGACCCTTTGATTCTACTGTGAAGCTTGTGTCATGAGTTTGCCTCAAAGCACCTGAGATAAAATAAAAAACACTTGTTCTTGACGTTCAGATTGCTTCTAGTTATGCCTTTATGGAAAAAATATATTTTTATTATTATTTTTAGTGTAGTAGTTGTAGTAGTTCCCTCAGGTAGTCTCCCTTTTCCACTCTATCTATTGCCATCATCTGGTTACCTTCCCTGATCATGTTTCCAGTGTCTCCATCTGTGGGGCTCCCTGATATCACATTCTTCCTCTCAAGTTTATTGTAATTTTTTTAAGTGCTTTCCTTGTTTCCTTGTCTCCAGAAGCAACCTGTGTCCTTCTGACGAACTCCTGTTTTTATCAGTGTCAGCGGTTCCCAACTTCCACAGAGGTCAGCGGTGTTGGCCCTTCCCAGTGACCTTGTTGGATGGTAACTTGGTCTTGTCTAGCTGGTCTACTGCGAGACTGTCCAGTGTAGGGTGGAATTACAGGAGGGACACACAGGATACTTCGTTCCTTTAATTACAACTCACAAGGCAGATGCCTTTCATTTTATACATTTTAATTATTTTATACTCCCACACTGACAATTATCACACACCACACACACACACACACCACACACACAACCCACCCCCCCCCCAAAACCACACACACACACACACACACACAACATACACACACACACACACACACAATAATCACATACATATACTTCCTTCATCCTCTCTAATTCTACCCGTAAAACAGAAATTTCCCTGGCACACTTAAAGTAGTTTACTGTCCCAACTCTGTCACTCACACACTCATGTTCACACATGTCACTCCCACCACTCATGTTCACAAATGTCACTCACTCATGTTCCTCGCATATCTGCATTTCTCTTACTTTTTTAAAAATAAAATTATATAAATGGCACAGGGAAATAAAACTTAAATAAAGAAATTCTGGAGCATAATTCTGAGTCAACAAAGTGAATGATGTTGTTTATAAAGTATTTTCTATATTTGTTATTAAGAGTTGTGATGATTGTAAATAGTGACTGTGAAGAAAACTTGTATTGGATAAAAAGAAGTCATCCATTTTACTTAAACTACTGATCGTGTGTGATATTTGTTTAGTAACTATCTTTACATGTTAACCATTCTGTATTGCTTAACTGCTGTCTCTTACTGTATTTTTTTGTACGTCTTGCCTGTTTTTGCTGTTCTTTACTCTTCTTTCATGTTACAGTTCCATTTTAGTATGGTGATGTACTGTGATGTTCTGTGTTAATGTACTGGTGTCTGTGTTTTACATGTTATGGTTGTTCTGTGTTGATTGTACTGCGTGTTCTGTGTTAAAGTTACTGTATTTTACCTTGTTATACTTCACTATAACATCTTCCACAACAGTGTCTCCCACAATGACATCCATGTTTCACAATACAGTATTGAAAAACAAATAAACAAATAAACAACTCACACACACAGAAATAAAATCTCCTCGTTGATAAAGGTCGACCATGATGGTACTGTCGAATTATTAACAAAAAGTATTCATCAGCCATCATGGAACCTGGTTAATAGTTTTGTTACTGCTGTTGTTATTCACTTATATATTTGCTCTGCTGTACATTTGCAACTCTGGCAATAAATATAATGTCTCTGCGGAACAATTCGCTTCTGTTTTTATTACTCAATGTTTTCAGTTGGGTCATTAACTATATTTTATCTTCTTCATCACTGTGTCAGTTAACAACTCTGACATATTCATTGTTGGTATAATCAACAGAATAGACAAACACAATATTTTATTTTTTATACATATTTTACAAGTTCTATCGAAAACCTTTGTCCAGCAGTTGTTAAACTGTACCAGAAAAAAGCTGGACAAAACTTTGTACAGCAGTTGTTAACTGTACCAGAAACACTGGCTGGGACAAAACATTGCCAGCGTTGTTAACTGTACCAGAAACAAAGGCTGGGACAAAAACTATTGTCAGCGTTGTTAACTGTACCAGAAACAAAGGCTGGGACAAAACTTTGTCCAGCAGTTGGTTAACTGTACCAGAACAAAGGCTGGGACAAAACTTTGTCCAGCAGTTGTTTTAACTGTACCAAGAAAAACAAAGGCTGGGACAAAACTTTGTCCAGCAGTTGTTAACTGTACCAGAAACAAAGGCTGTGACAAAGCTAGACTTACACGTGTGATGTGAATCTAGAGATGCCACTTAAACTCGGTATTATTTTTACTGCACGCAACAATATTTCTGGACTTACAAGTGTTTTTTTAAAATCGGGTTCAGTAGCTTAGCAGTTTTAAATGGGTTCAGTAGCTTCAGCAGTTTTAAATGGGTTCAGATGATCACGAAATTCGTAATGACACGATGCAAAACAAACCATACCACGGCGGGATTGAACCGCGGTCAGAGGTCTCAAAACTCCAGACCGTCGTGTTAGCCCTGGACCAGCTAGCCACAATACGATTCGTCCAACTAGGTATATAACGTAGTTGGTACGAATCTTATTGTGGCTAACTGGGTATATACCTAGTTGGACGAATCTTATTGTGGCTAGCTGGTCCAGTGGCTAACGCGACGGTCTGGAGTTTTGAGACTCTCTGACCGCGGGTTCAAATCCCGCCGTGGTATGGTTTGGGTTCAGTAGTTACAAGCATTTGTTAAGAGGGTTCACTAGGAAACAGCAGTTTTAAGAGGGTTCACTAGCTACAGCAGTTTTAAATGGGTTCAGCAGCCACAGCAGTTTTAAATGGGTTCAGTAGCTACAGCAGTTTTAAATGGGTTCACTAGCTACAGCAGTTTTAAATGGGTTCACTAGCTACAGCAGTTTTAAATGGGTTCAGCAGCTACAGCAGTTTTAAATGGGTTGAGTAGCTACACCAGTTTTAAATGGGTTCACTAGGGCTACAGCAGTTTTAAATGGGGTTCAGCAGCCACAAAGCAGTTTTAAATTGGGTTCACTAGCTACAGCAAGTTTTAATTTGGCTTCAGTTAGCTACACCAGTTATTAAATGGTGTACAGTAGCTAAACCGGTTTTAAATGGGTCAGGACTACACCAGTTTTAAATGGGTTCTGTATCTACACCAATTTTAAATGGGTTCAGTTAGCTACACCAGTTTTAAATGGGTTCAGTAACTACACCAGTTTAAATGGGTTCAGTAGTATAGGATTTTTAAAGTGATTTTTCCCGCAGACTTGACAGTAACTATTGAGACAACAGCTTGTATGAAAGCAATTTATATATCTAGTAAATCATAATTGAATATGTACCTTATTGAAGACATGTTGGAAAATATTTTTATTCTGAACAGAAAATTATCAAATTGAAGATAAATGATGTCATAATTAATGATCATAAGTCTATTACTTTATATGAAATGTACGATAATCAAAATAGGTCCAACGCTGGGAATAATTATATACATGTACATCACATAAAATCCTCAGACTGACGCTATCACACTATACCCATAGGTCCACACAGTTCCTGTGTGTGTAGACTACCATCCAGTCCAAACACACAACACATAGTCCAACAGTTCATGTGTGTGTAATAGATACCATACAGTCAAACACACACCACATAGTCCACACAGTCATGTGTGTGTAGATACCATAACAGTCAAACACTCACCACATAGTTCCACACAGTTCATGTGTGTGTAGATACCATACGTCAAAACACACCACATAGTCCACACAGTTCATGTGTGGTAGATACCTACAGTTCAAAACACACCACCAACATAGTCCACCACAGTTCATGTGTGTGTAGATACCATTACAGTCAAACAACACCACATAGTCCACACAGTTCATGTGTGTGGTAGATACCATACAGTCAAAACACACCCCACATAGTCCACACAGTTCATGTGTGTGTTGATACATACAGTCAAACACACAACATTTTAGTCCACACAGTTCAGTGTGTGTAGATATCTTACAGTCAACACACAACACATAGTCCCACACATGTTCATGTGTGTGTTGTAGATAACATACAGTTCAAACACACACCACATAGTCCACACAGTTTCATGTGTGTGTAGATACCATACAAGTCAAACACACACACCATAGTCCACACAGTTCATGTGTGTGTAGATACCCTACAGTCCAACACACAACACATAAGTCCACACAGTCATGTGTGTGTAGATATCATACAGTCAAACACACAACAATAGTCCACACAGTTATGTGTGTGTAGTACCATACAGTCAACACAACACCACATGTCCACACGTTCATGGTGTGTAGATACCATACAGTCAAACACAACCACATAGTCCCACACAGTTCATGTGTGTGTAGATACCATACAGTCAAACACACACCACATAAATCACTGTGTAGGTCAAACACAATTAGAAAACAAAGTTCAGATAATCCCAGAATAGAGTGAGTTTACAAAGCTGGACAAGTATTCACTGCTTAGAATACAAAAGCGACCCTCTCCCTGGAGCTGAGTGCTGACACTCTCCTCCATGAGTGCTCGACATTCTCCCTGCAACCTGAGTGCTGATACTCATTGAACTGAGTGCTGACACTCTCCCTGCCATGAGTGCTGCAATCTACCTGCAACTGAGTGCTGAAACTCCCTTGAACGGAGTGCTGACACTATCCTTGGAACTGTGTGCTGACATTTCCCTGGAACTGTGTCCTGAAACTCTCCCTGATACTGAGTGCCGACATTCTCCCTGCAACTGAAAGGTTCAGGGAAAACAGTCAGGCCGGGACTGATGTCCTGAGATGGAAGTACAGTGCCTGCACTCTGAAGGAGGGGTATTAAATGTTGCAGTTTTGTAAATGTAGTTGTAAAAGCATCCTCTGACAAGACAGTGATAGTGAATGAAGGTGAAAGTTTTTCTTTTTTCGGTGTCACCCAGCCTTGGGGGAAACGGGCCGTTGTGATAATAATAATAAATAAATATACTATAGTTAAGTTGTTTATACATTATAGGTAATCAAATCTTATAGAATGGTTTTATAACTATCTTACGTATTTGTTAAAGTATGGTTTAATAACTTATAATTGTTTAGTATAACTATTGGGTAAGTTCAGTAATTACATATTACCTTAGTGCTCTATGGTACGTTTAATACAGCTTACAATCGGTTACGGTGCTGGAGAGCTTTATAATAGTCCTGGATACCTTTATGTGGCGCTGGATAAATTTAATTATTATACCGTAAAGCATATGTGATGCTAGTTAAGTTATTTTTTTTTAAATGTTGGACAACTTATTGTGGTGTGTGGGACAACTTTAGTGCTGGTGGGGACAACTTTATTGTGGTGGTGGACAACTTTATCTGTGGTGGTGGACAACTTTTTTGTGGTGCTTGGACAACTTTATTGTGGTGGACAATTTATTGCTGTTGGTGGACAACTTTTATTGTGTGTGGTGGACAACTTTATTGTTGGTGTGGGACAACTTTATTGTGGTGCTTGGACAAACATTATTGTGGTGCTGGAACACCATTTATTGTGGTGCGTGGACAACTTTATTGTGGTGCTGGACACCATTATTGTGGTGCTGGACACCATTATTGTGGTGCTGGACACCATTATTGTGGTGCTGGACACCATTATTGTGGTGCTGGACACCATTATTGTGGTGCTGGACACCATTATTGTGGTCCTGGACACCATTATTGTGGTGCTGGATAAGAGTGCTATAAAAAGGCTGAAATTTGTAAGTGGCCAAAAATATTCAATAAAAAAAGGCAAAATCATATAAAAAGACAAAAGTATAATTAATAAAATACACAAATATAATATAATATGAAATTCATACTGAGAGAAGTTGATATAAAAATACAAACGTATAATATAAAAATACAAATGTATGATATAAGTATGATGGTGGAAGGACAAGTATAAAAGCACCAGTATGAGATATGAAGTATGATATAAGAATAATACTGAAAGGAACAAGTGTGATATAGAAAGACACATGTATGATATGAGAAATATTGTCACAAGTATGATGCGGGAAGATGCAAGAATTGATGGAAATAAAGACACAACCATGCCTGATCTATACCTGTGATTAATTTTTAGCTGAGCTCACTTTTAGACTGAGCTCACTTTTAGACTGAGCTCACTTTTAGATTGAGCTCACTTTTAGACTGAGCTCACTTTTAGACTGAGCTCACTTTTAGACTGAGCTCATGACGTGATACAGCAAATGTTTGTTCAGGAAGACTCACGAAATCGTTATAACGGGTTGGCCTTGAACCCATATTAAGTGAGTCCTAAGAACATAAGGAGGAGCAATGCAGCAGGTCTACAGTCTCATGTTAAGTCACGGTACAGCCACACTGTGAGTCTTTAGGACTTTTTTGCTATGGGTTCATATCCCACCCGTTCCGTGGTTTGTTCAGCATCCTGGTATCGTCTGTCAATATTTTACAATAATATAAGAACATAAGAACATAAGAAAGGAGGAACACTGCAGCAGGCTTGTTGGCCCATACTAGGCAGGTCCTTTACAATTCAATCCACTAACACCTTGCCCCTGTTATTGCTACTGGTCTTCTGTGTTACTGTACTGGTCTTCTGTGTTACTGTTACTGGTCTTCGTGTTACTGTCTGGTCTTCTGTGTTACTGTATGGGTCTTCTGTGTTACTGTACTGGTCTTCTGTGTTACTGTACTGGTCTTCTGTGTTACTGTATGGTCTTCTGTGTTACTGTACTGTTCTTCTGTGTTACTGTACTGGTCTTCTGTGTTACATACTGGTCTTCTGTGTTACTGTACTGTTCTTCTGTGTTACTGTACTGGCTTCTGTGTTACTTTGTACTGGTCTTTGTGTTACTGCTTCTAGTCATTCTGTGTACTGTACTGGTCTTCGTGTTACTTTACTGGTTTCTGTGTTTACTGTTTCTGGTCTTCTTGTTACTGCACTGGTCTTCTGTGTACTGTAACTGGTATTCAGTGTTACCTGTTCTGGTTTCTGTGTTACTGTTCTGGTCTTCTGTGTTACTGTTCTGAGTCTTCTGATGTTATGTACGGGTATTCAGTGTTACTGTTACTGTGTCTTCTGTGATTACTGTTTGGTCCTTCTGTGTTACTGTACTGGTCTTCAGTGTTACTGTACTGGTCTTTGTGTAACTGTTCTGGTTCTTTGTGTTACTGTACTTGTTCTTCTGTGTTACTGTACTGGTCTTCAGTGTTAGTTGTATGGTCTTCTGTGTTACTGTCTGGTCTTCTGTGTTACTGTACTTGTCTTCGTGTTACTGTTTCTGGTCTTCTGTGTTACTGTACTTGTCTTCTTTGTTACTGTATGGTGTTCTGTGTTACTGTACTTGATCTTCTGGTGTTACGGTACTGGTCTTCAGTTTAGTTCTGGTCTACTGTGTTAACTGTACTAGTCTTCTGTGTTACTGTACTGGTCTTCTGTGTTACTGTACTGGTCTTCTGTGGTACTGTACTGGGTCTTCTGTGTTACTGTACTGGTCTTCTGTGTTACTGTATGGTCTTCTGTGTTTACGTCACTGGTCTTCTGTGTTACTGTACTGGTCTTCTGTGTTACTGTATGGTCTTCTGTGTTACGTACTGGTCTTTCTGTGTTACTGTACTGGTCTTCTGGTGTTACTGTACTGGTCTTCTGTGTTACTGTACTGGGTCTTCTGTGTTACTTGTACTGGTCTTCTGTGTTACTGTACTGGTCTCTGTGTTATGTACTGTTCTTCTGTGTTACTGACTGGTCTTTTCTGTGTTACTGTTATGGTCTTCTGTTTTACTGTTGTACTGTTCTTCTGTGTTACTAGTACTGTCTTCTGTGTTACTGTACTGGTCTTCGGTTGTTACTGTTCTAGTTCTTCGTGTTATGTACTGGTCTTCTGTGTTACTGTACTGGCTTCTGTGTTACTGTTTCTGGTCTTCTGTGTTACTGTACTGGTACTTCTGTGTTACTGTACTGGTCTTCTTGTGTTACTGCTACTGCGTTATCTGTGTTACTGTACTGGTCTTTGTGTTTACTGTTCTGGTCTTGTGTTACAATATTGTTATTTACATTTTACTTCTCTTGTATTATACAGTTCTGTGTTTTGTACTGTTTCACGTTATATATTTTTTTAAACGTGTTTTTTGCTGTTTTTATGTGTTATTTTATATTGTATTCATGCCACTATGTGCTATGCTGTGTTATGTGTTATTGTACTGTTTTATGTGTAATTATACTGTTTTATATGTCACTATGCTGTTTTATGTGTTAATACATGTTTTATGTGTCACTTGCTGTTTTTTTATTTGTTTCTACACTGTTTTATGTGTCATTTTTACTGCTTTTTGTGTTATATTGTTTTATATGTTGCTTTTTTGTTTTTGTGTGTTCTATACTGTTTTATGTGTTACTCTAATACAGCTGACTTGAATTCATCTTTACGTAACAAACGAACGCTGCCTAAGTCTTTTACCACACAGTGTTGCTGCTCACACTCTATTTTCAGCAGAAACCTACCAGAGGTCTTCTACAATAGTCGTTCGGGTAACAATCCTTCCAGCAGTTTCTTCCAATTGCGTTCAGTCTTAGTATACACTTGATCCTACCACAGAATCCTAAGGATAGATTCTGCCATGAAGTTTATTATCAGATATTTACCAAACAATTTACATTACAGTGTTATTAACTCTGGTGTATCAGACAGACTTTATACAATCACAACACAACAATGGTGGTGAAGAAAACACATTTAATAACGAGAGGACTTTCACCTGTGAATACAAAACTTCTTCATTCATAGTTCCCTTCTAAAATTGTGTCTTTTTCAAGCCTATGACTTTTGATGCTATATATCTCTTGCAACCGTAGTGCACCCAATATCAGTGTGCCAATATATCTCTGCAAAATTCAGTGTGCCATATATCTCTGCAACATTTCAGTGTGCCTTATATCTCTGCAACACAGGTGCACCACAACATTCAGTGTGCAATATATGTTAACATTGATACATCTCAGTACATAACAACAGTATGGGAGACATTAACACACAGTCGTACTGGCCAGGTTGTGGCCGTCGTATGGCCAGGTTGTGCGTCGTACTGGCCAGGTTGTGGCGTCGTACTGCAGGTTGTGGCGTCGTACTGGCCAGGTTGTGGCAACCACCACCAAAATTCTTATTGTCAAGAGATCGAATCATCCAAATCGACAGCTTTTATGTTCATCACCGAAAGTTTTTGTTTTGCATCTGTGGTGGTGAATGTTTTTATTCATTAATGAAATTTATTTCTACTAAACAAAGTGTTCATTTAGAAATTTATAAGAAATATCTTCTCTGTTCTTAAACACAAGTCTCTCATATTTACATCCTTTCCCAAAATATTTCATCCAAATATTGTAAACCCTCATTCAGTTTTCTTAAGGAATTTGAAATTATATATTAAGAATTTTCTTAATAATTATTTCTTATATTTATTGTTTAATTTATGCAATGGTGTGGGAGAGTGTAGATATGTTTTTGAAACGTTTACACATGATATGTATTATGTGTGTTGGTAGCATGGTGTTTGTGTGATGTTTTTGTTGGTAGCCATGGTGTTTGATAGTGATGTTTATGTTGGTAGCATGGTGTTTGGTAGTGATGTTTATGTGTAGCATGGTGTTTGTAGTGATGGTTATGTTGGTAGGCATGGTGTTTGTAGTGGTTGTTTATGTTTGGTAGCATGGTGTTTGTTGTGATGTTTATGTTTGGTAGCATGGTGTTTGAGTGAATGTTTTGTTGTAGCATGGTGTTTTGTTATTGATGTTTAATGTTTGGTAGCATGTGTGTTTGTAGTGATGTTTTATGTTGGTAAGCATGGTGTTTGTAGTGATGTTTTGTTTGGTAGCATGTGTTTGTAGTGATGTTTATGTTGGTAGCATGGGTTTGTAGTGTGTTTATGTTGTGCATGGTGTTTGTAGTGTGTTTATGTTTGTAGCATGGTGTTTGTAGTGATGTTTATGTGTAGAAACCAAAGTGAAAAGTAAATCAGAAGAAACTTGTATGAAATACATAATAATCACAATAAAGAAGAGCACAGTTCTGTGGATACAGCTGTCAGCGGGCTGATCTGCTGTCAGCCTCTTGCTCTGCTGTCAGTTGACCGGGACTCTGCTGGACAGCAGATGTGAAGAGTTGTAATAAAGTATTGGAATAAGCTCATGGTTTTGTTAATGATGTTTATAAAAGGAAGGAAAGTGGGAAAACTTTACTAGAATGTATTAATTATAATGGAATAATAATGTTGACCAGACCAGGTAAAGTGTTGTGTCAGAATTATGATAGTGAAGTGATGGTAAAGTGTGTGTCAGAATTATGATCAGTGAAGTGATGGTTTAAGTGTGTGGTCAAGAATTATGGATTACGTGATGTGATGGTAAAGTGTTAGTGTCAGAATTATAATTAGTGAAGTGTTGCGTAAAGTGTGTGTCAGAATTATGATCAGTGAAGTGATGGTAAAGTGTGTGTCAGAATTATGATCAGTGATGTGATGGTAAAGTGTGTGTCAGAATTATGATCAGTGAAGTGATGGTAAAGTGTGTGTCAGAATTATGATCAGTGAAGTGATGGTAAAGTGTGTGTCAGAATTATGATCAGTGAAGTGATGGTAAAGAGTGTGTCAGATTTTGATCAGTGAAGTTGATGGTAAGTCGTAGTGTCAGAATTATGATCAGTGAAAGTGTGGTAAAGTGTGTGTCAGAATTAGTGATTCAGTGTGAAGTGATGGTAAAGTGCAATGTCAGAACTTATGATCAGTGAAGTGATGGTAAAGACAAAAATATGCGCATCACAATTATCATCAACCGTCTCTTACCACAACTCACTACCAAACATCCACTACCAACCATCCACTACCAAACATCCACTACCAAACATCCACTACCAAACATCCACTACCAACCATCCATTATCATCCATCCACATTATGTGAAGCAGGACTCATACGAGTCTATACTGGTGTGAACAATATTTATCTATTATCCTTCTCTTCACTGATCACCTTGTTCATTAAACGTTCAACCCATTATCGTCCGTCCAGTAGTGTTTCTTTACCAAATCGACCAAGATCTGATCTATACTGATTCTTTAAATTATACGTTTTCTTTGTTCATAAATATATGACAAACCAAGTCGAGCCCAAAGGCATGGAGTGTCGTGTGTGAGAGAACATCCATCTGTTATCAGAAAATTGTTTCAGGTAAATTTAATGCCTCCCAAAATGTAAAATAATCACATCTCAATTCATAAGAAATCGAAATTGTCATTATTATTATTTGCGACCACTGTCAGCCTCAGAGTTATTACTGAGTTACCAGACCTTGCCACGTGGAGGCCAGTGGTTCGTCTTTAATTAAGGTCCACCCACCCACTTACTGTGTTTTTGAAGATTTCCCCAGGTCCATGTGTCCAGGAGTCCATTGTCGTCCCCCTCAGATATTCTCTTCTCTCACTTCCCCAAGGTCTGCCTCTTTACCAGGTCCATGTGTCCAGGAGTCCATTTGTGTCCCCTCAGATATTCTCCTTTCCTCACTTCCCCAAGGTCTGCCTCTTTACCAGGTCCATGTGTTTAGGAGTCATCTGTCCGCTTTATCACTTCCCCAGGGTATCCTCGCCTTTTCTCAGGTCAATGTGTCCAGGAGTCCATCTATGTCCCCTCAGATATTCTCCTTTCCTCACTTCCCCAAGGTCTGCCTCAACAACCAGTATCCTCGTCTTTCCCAGGTTCCATAGTATCAGGAGTTCATTCTGTGTCCCTCAGATATTCTCCTTTCCTCACTTCCCCAAGGTCTGCCCTCAACAACCAATAACATCGTCTTTTCTCAGATTATTTCTCCCTTTCCCACTTCTCAAAGGTCTTCAGTAGCATCCAGTATCCCCCTCTTTCCCAGGTCCATGTGTCATGGAGTCCCATCTGTGTCCCCTAGATTAATTTCCTTTCCTCACTTCCCCAAGGTCTGCCTCAACAACCAGTAACCTCGTCTTTCCCTCAGATATTCTCCCTTTCCCACTTCTCAAAGGTCTGCCTTAGTAACCAGTATCCCCCCTCTTTCCCAGGTCCATGTGTCCAGGAGTCCATCTGTGTCCCCTCAGTTATTCTCCTTTCCTCAATTTCACCAGGTTTGCCTGAACAACAGTATCATCGTCTTTTCTCAGATATTCTCCCTTTCAACTTCTACCTAGGTCTGTTAGAACCAGTATCACACCCCTCTTTCGAGGTCCATGGGTCCAGGAGTCATCTGTGTACCCTCAGATTTTACTCCTTTCCTCACTTCCCCAAGGTCTGCCTCAACAACCAGTATCTCGTCTTTCCCAGGTCCTGTGTCCAGGAGTCATCTGTCGCTTCAGATATTCTCCCTTTCCCACTTCCTCAGGGTATCTCGCCTTTCCCAGGTTCATGTTGTCCAGGAGTCCATCTGTGTCCCCTCAGATATTCTCCTTTCCTCACCTTTCCCAAAGTTTGCCTCAACAACCAGTATCCTCGTCTTCCCAGGTCCATGTGTCCGGGAAAGTCCATCAGTCCCGCCTTCAATAATTCTCCCTTTTCCCAATTGCCCAGGGTATCTCGCCTTTCCCAGGTTCATGTGTCCAGGAATCCATCCGTGGGCCCCCGGATGTCCCCCTTCCTCACTTACCTTTAGGATATCTTCAGTCTCAGCCTGCCCCAGGTTATGTATCCGAAGTCAGCTCAGCCACCCCCAGTGATTCTAGCCAGTTGAGAACGAGGCCTTGTTTAGCTGGTCTACGGTAGAGGTCTGTTCCAGGTGGGTGGAATTACAGGAGGGGACACACAGAAAATCTGTCCTGTAATTACACCACAAGACTGTCTAGACCGTAGCGGTCAGCCGACGCAGCCAAGCTACCCGTCCAGTTCCCCCACCGGGGCCTGGCCACTCAATGAAAATTTTGGGAGTTCTATTTTATGTTATACGATTCATTTAAATTAAATGTAAGAGTCTGTTCTTAATCATCAGTTTAAGTGTGTTTGTGAATGTTTTATTGTGTGTTGATGTGTGTGTGTGTGTTAATGTGTTTGTTCACCTCCACCAGAACTGTAATAAGTGTTGAAATTTTTAGTTTTATTTGGTTATTTGTCTTGTTTAACTGCGAGACGAGACACAATAGAAATGAGTCACTTTATCTGACTTCTTATTTGGGTTATCCTGGGTAATTTATACATTCGTTATTATGTATAATAATTTGTGTAACTGTTTTTACGTGTATCTGTACCTAAACAGACTTATTTACACACACGCTCTTACTTTTACGCTCATTTGCGCATTTCCGCTAATACAGCTTCTTGATTCACCATCATATATACAAACACAGAACTATGCACGTGTGCGCGCGCACACACACACGTGTAAAACACTCATCGCTTCTTACACTAATATGCATCTAATAACACACACACACACACACACACACACACACACACACACGTCCCGCTATGCCACACATACATATGCACACAAATTTGTGCCCAATCATTCATACTGTCTCTCTTACGGTTGTTAAATTTGTTTGCCTTTTTAAAATAAAATCAAAACCTTGGAGGCAGAAAAAAATCAGTCTTCCTAAATGTTCGGGAATTTCAATATTCTGATGAAGAATGTTGGTTTCTGGGATTTTCAAGACATTCATTGTGGAAGGTGTGAAAAGTTACTAGTTTTAGACACTTGCGGGTAAGGTAAAGACACTATTATGAATTATCTTATGGAAGATAAAGTTTCTCTCTCTTATATTTTCACTTCCTTCACCTCCTCTAGACTATAATAAAACATTAAGACCCCCCCCACACAGTATAAACGTTATGTGATTAAAATAAAAACTATCAGCTGGGGGATATTCTGAATCCTTTGACAAAAATATTTAAGATGTGGTGGCTGTGCACACTGGACAGTACGACTCTAAGATACTATGTTATGTTCTAATGTTTTGTGTTGTGTGATTGTCAGTTAAAATATAAAATTAATAATGTGATGTAATGTATTGAGATGTTTAAATGTTAACATATAATTATTTATACTTGAATGGTGTGGCACACAATGTTATTTTCTTCAGGTCCTAATGTTCTATACTACAAATAATACTTAAACGTTAATGTTTAGGTGATGTGTAAATCATGATGAACATTATTCTGCTCTACTAATTAAAAAAGTAGTAAACTTCCATTGATGAATAACTGTTAACTTAATTATTTTTCAGTTAACATTTTCGTTAAGATTTGTAGTGATCATAAATTCAAATAAAATCCAAGAAGTGCTGAAGTAAAAAGTATTAAAAAACAAGAATCCAAAAATATTTCCATATAAATAAAGCCATTTGAAGAATTTCGTCAAGATCTCCAGAAGGAAAGTTGAGAGAACAACTACTATTATAATAATTAGACAAAATGTAAATCATCTGCGATTCTTTTATAATTTGTAGAACGTATTGTCAAGCAGTGACTTTATCAATATAATATATTATGTAAAGTAAAGACCAGCAAATTAAAGCTAGCCAGGTTTTTCACATGTGTCTAATTCATCATTGTGTCGCTCTATTGTTTTAACTTCATATATAACTATATAATGTTTAAACAACATTTATTACATTAATACGTCAGCACACAAAACAGTTACTATCGAATAAGTAATTAATGTAGTTAATTATCAAGAAAACTGTACGATAAATAATAAGATAAAGACGATTAAGTTTAGCCAGTAAACAAAAGTGTAATAATTCTCAGGTAACCATTATTGTAAATGTAACACCTGAGTGATTGTCAGTAAGGTGTTACTAGTTATGTAACACCTCAGTGACTCTAGTAAGGTGTTACCAGTTATATAACACCTGAGTGACTGTCAGTAAGGTGTTACGAGTCATGTAACACCTCAGTAACTGTCAGTAAGGTGTTACCAGTTATGACAGTTTCCTCTACAAAACAATTAACTAAACATGATGAATGTGAGTGCAAGATTTGGAGAGAATTTTTATATAGAAATTGTTGGGAAACAATGTGATTCCTGGTGCATATTACCAGACTGACAACATTATAATGTTAATAGTAGTAGTAGTAGTCATAATTGTAGTAGTAGTAATCATAATAGTAGTAGTAGTAATGATAATGGTAATAGTAATCATAATAGCATATAGTAGTAATGATAATAGTAGTAGTAATTATTATAGTAGCAGTAGCAATGGTAATTTAGTTAATAGTATAATGATAATAGTAGTAGTAGCTAATAACGTGTAGTAGTAATTGATAATAGGTTTTAAAGGGTAGTAGAATAACAGTAGTAGTAGTAAGGATATAGTAGTAGTTAGTAATGATAGTAGTAGTAGTAATGATATTAGAAGAAAAAAAAAACAAAAACTAGCGGTAGTCATGATATTATTAGCAGTAGTAATGATAATAGTAGTAGTAATGATAATAGTAGCAGTAGTAATGATAGCAGTAGTAGTAGTAGTAATAATAGTAGTAGTAATGATTATAGTAGCAGTAGTAATGATAATAGTAATAGTAATAATGATAGTAGTAATGGTAATGTTAATAGTAGTAGTAGTAATGATAATAGTAGTAGTAATTATAATAGTAGTAGAAGTAATGATAATAGTAGTAGTAGCAAGGATATTAGTAGTAGTAGTGACAATAGCAGCAGTAGTAATGATTACAGTAGTAGTAGTAATGATAATAGTAGTAGCAGTAATAATGATAATAGTAGTAGTAATGATAGTAGTAGTAGTAGTAATAGTAGTAGTAGTAATGATAGTAACAGTAGTAATACAAATAATAGACAGATACAATAAACTAATTATAATTTTTTTAAAGGGATGAGCTGGTAAGCCAGAGGAAGTTCTCGGACAGATGACCGAAATTCTCGATCTGATTGACATTAGTCTTGTTCAATGAATGGTTCACTGAAACCGAAAAACGTTGTAAGTTAGATTACCCTGTAATTAAAGATACCCAAGAGTTCCACAGGTGTCTAATTTATCATGTCATGCCAATCACAGTTCAGGTTTATTACCTATTGTAGTTTTAAAGGTTACTTGACTAAAGGTCAGGAATCACTTTAGTCCACAGTAGCTAGACACATCTCCAAAATATAATTTACCATCTGCGTTTTATGTCTGTATTGTGATGCGCGAAGTTCCTTCCAAATCTCCCACATCATGTCACATGTGTCAGGTTTATATATGTGGTGTGCCAGGTAATATATATATATTATTTATGTGTGTGTGAGTGTGTGTGTGTGTGTGTGTGAGTGTGTTTGTGTGTGTTGTGTTGTGTGTGTGTGTGTTGTGTGTGTGTGTGTGTGTGTGTGTGTGTGTGTATGTGTGCGATTACTCACCTAATTGTGGCATTGCCTTCTATTTCTTGGACCCTTTGATTCTACTGTGAAGCTTGTGTCATGAGTTTGCCTCAAAGCACCTGAGATAAAATAAAAAACACTTGTTCTTGACGTTCAGATTGCTTCTAGTTATGCCTTTATGGAAAAAATATATTTTTATTATTATTTTTAGTGTAGTAGTTGTAGTAGTTCCCTCAGGTAGTCTCCCTTTTCCACTCTATCTATTGCCATCATCTGGTTACCTTCCCTGATCATGTTTCCAGTGTCTCCATCTGTGGGGCTCCCTGATATCACATTCTTCCTCTCAAGTTTATTGTAATTTTTTTAAGTGCTTTCCTTGTTTCCTTGTCTCCAGAAGCAACCTGTGTCCTTCTGACGAACTCCTGTTTTTATCAGTGTCAGCGGTTCCCAACTTCCACAGAGGTCAGCGGTGTTGGCCCTTCCCAGTGACCTTGTTGGATGGTAACTTGGTCTTGTCTAGCTGGTCTACTGCGAGACTGTCCAGTGTAGGGTGGAATTACAGGAGGGACACACAGGATACTTCGTTCCTTTAATTACAACTCACAAGGCAGATGCCTTTCATTTTATACATTTTAATTATTTTATACTCCCACACTGACAATTATCACACACCACACACACACACACACCACACACACAACCCACCCCCCCCCCAAAACCACACACACACACACACACACACAACATACACACACACACACACACACAATAATCACATACATATACTTCCTTCATCCTCTCTAATTCTACCCGTAAAACAGAAATTTCCCTGGCACACTTAAAGTAGTTTACTGTCCCAACTCTGTCACTCACACACTCATGTTCACACATGTCACTCCCACCACTCATGTTCACAAATGTCACTCACTCATGTTCCTCGCATATCTGCATTTCTCTTACTTTTTTAAAAATAAAATTATATAAATGGCACAGGGAAATAAAACTTAAATAAAGAAATTCTGGAGCATAATTCTGAGTCAACAAAGTGAATGATGTTGTTTATAAAGTATTTTCTATATTTGTTATTAAGAGTTGTGATGATTGTAAATAGTGACTGTGAAGAAAACTTGTATTGGATAAAAAGAAGTCATCCATTTTACTTAAACTACTGATCGTGTGTGATATTTGTTTAGTAACTATCTTTACATGTTAACCATTCTGTATTGCTTAACTGCTGTCTCTTACTGTATTTTTTTGTACGTCTTGCCTGTTTTTGCTGTTCTTTACTCTTCTTTCATGTTACAGTTCCATTTTAGTATGGTGATGTACTGTGATGTTCTGTGTTAATGTACTGGTGTCTGTGTTTTACATGTTATGGTTGTTCTGTGTTGATTGTACTGCGTGTTCTGTGTTAAAGTTACTGTATTTTACCTTGTTATACTTCACTATAACATCTTCCACAACAGTGTCTCCCACAATGACATCCATGTTTCACAATACAGTATTGAAAAACAAATAAACAAATAAACAACTCACACACACAGAAATAAAATCTCCTCGTTGATAAAGGTCGACCATGATGGTACTGTCGAATTATTAACAAAAAGTATTCATCAGCCATCATGGAACCTGGTTAATAGTTTTGTTACTGCTGTTGTTATTCACTTATATATTTGCTCTGCTGTACATTTGCAACTCTGGCAATAAATATAATGTCTCTGCGGAACAATTCGCTTCTGTTTTTATTACTCAATGTTTTCAGTTGGGTCATTAACTATATTTTATCTTCTTCATCACTGTGTCAGTTAACAACTCTGACATATTCATTGTTGGTATAATCAACAGAATAGACAAACACAATATTTTATTTTTTATACATATTTTACAAGTTCTATCGAAAACCTTTGTCCAGCAGTTGTTAAACTGTACCAGAAAAAAGCTGGACAAAACTTTGTACAGCAGTTGTTAACTGTACCAGAAACACTGGCTGGGACAAAACATTGCCAGCGTTGTTAACTGTACCAGAAACAAAGGCTGGGACAAAAACTATTGTCAGCGTTGTTAACTGTACCAGAAACAAAGGCTGGGACAAAACTTTGTCCAGCAGTTGGTTAACTGTACCAGAACAAAGGCTGGGACAAAACTTTGTCCAGCAGTTGTTTTAACTGTACCAAGAAAAACAAAGGCTGGGACAAAACTTTGTCCAGCAGTTGTTAACTGTACCAGAAACAAAGGCTGTGACAAAGCTAGACTTACACGTGTGATGTGAATCTAGAGATGCCACTTAAACTCAGGTATTATTTTACTGCCGCAACAATATTTCAGTACTTACAAGTGTTTTAAATGGGTTCAGTAGCTTCAGCAGTTTTAAATGGGTTCAGTAGCTTCAGCAGTTTTAAATGGGTTCAGTATGACTCACGAAATCGTAATGACACGATTGCAAACAAACCATACCACGGCGGGATTGAACCGCGGTCAGAGAGTCTCAAAACTCCAGACCGTCGTGTTAGCCACTGGACCAGCTAGCCACAATAAGATTCGTCCAACTAGGTATATACTTAGTTGGACGAATCTTATTGTGGCTAACTGGGTATATACCTAGTTGGACGAATCTTATTGTGGCTAGCTGGTCCAGTGGCTAACGCGACGGTCTGGAGTTTTGAGACTCTCTGAACCGCGGGTTCAAATCGCCGTGGTATGGTTTGGGTTCAGTAGTTACAGCATTTGTAAGAGGGTTCACTAGGAACAGCAGTTTTAAATGGGTTCACTAGCTACAGCAGTTTTAAATGGGTTCAGCAGCCACAGCAGTTTTAAATGGGTTCAGTAGCTACAGCAGTTTTAAATGGGTTCACTAGCTACAGACAGTTTTATATGGGTCACTAGCTACAGCAGTTTTAAATGGGTTCAGCAGCTACAGCAGTTTTAAATGGGTTGAGTAGCTACACCAGTTTTAAATGGGTTCACTAGCTACAGCAGTTTTAAATGGGGTTCAGCAGCCACAAAGCAGTTTTAAATTGGGTTCACTAGCTACAGCAAGTTTTAATTTGGCTTCAGTTAGCTACACCAGTTATTAAATGGTGTACAGTAGCTAAACCGGTTTTAAATGGGTCAGGACTACACCAGTTTTAAATGGGTTCTGTATCTACACCAATTTTAAATGGGTTCAGTTAGCTACACCAGTTTTAAATGGGTTCAGTAACTACACCAGTTTAAATGGGTTCAGTAGTATAGGATTTTTAAAGTGATTTTTCCCGCAGACTTGACAGTAACTATTGAGACAACAGCTTGTATGAAAGCAATTTATATATCTAGTAAATCATAATTGAATATGTACCTTATTGAAGACATGTTGGAAAATATTTTTATTCTGAACAGAAAATTATCAAATTGAAGATAAATGATGTCATAATTAATGATCATAAGTCTATTACTTTATATGAAATGTACGATAATCAAAATAGGTCCAACGCTGGGAATAATTATATACATGTACATCACATAAAATCCTCAGACTGACGCTATCACACTATACCCATAGGTCCACACAGTTCCTGTGTGTGTAGACTACCATCCAGTCCAAACACACAACACATAGTCCAACAGTTCATGTGTGTGTAATAGATACCATACAGTCAAACACACACCACATAGTCCACACAGTCATGTGTGTGTAGATACCATAACAGTCAAACACTCACCACATAGTTCCACACAGTTCATGTGTGTGTAGATACCATACGTCAAAACACACCACATAGTCCACACAGTTCATGTGTGGTAGATACCTACAGTTCAAAACACACCACCAACATAGTCCACCACAGTTCATGTGTGTGTAGATACCATTACAGTCAAACAACACCACATAGTCCACACAGTTCATGTGTGTGGTAGATACCATACAGTCAAAACACACCCCACATAGTCCACACAGTTCATGTGTGTGTTGATACATACAGTCAAACACACAACATTTTAGTCCACACAGTTCAGTGTGTGTAGATATCTTACAGTCAACACACAACACATAGTCCCACACATGTTCATGTGTGTGTTGTAGATAACATACAGTTCAAACACACACCACATAGTCCACACAGTTTCATGTGTGTGTAGATACCATACAAGTCAAACACACACACCATAGTCCACACAGTTCATGTGTGTGTAGATACCCTACAGTCCAACACACAACACATAAGTCCACACAGTCATGTGTGTGTAGATATCATACAGTCAAACACACAACAATAGTCCACACAGTTATGTGTGTGTAGTACCATACAGTCAACACAACACCACATGTCCACACGTTCATGGTGTGTAGATACCATACAGTCAAACACAACCACATAGTCCCACACAGTTCATGTGTGTGTAGATACCATACAGTCAAACACACACCACATAAATCACTGTGTAGGTCAAACACAATTAGAAAACAAAGTTCAGATAATCCCAGAATAGAGTGAGTTTACAAAGCTGGACAAGTATTCACTGCTTAGAATACAAAAGCGACCCTCTCCCTGGAGCTGAGTGCTGACACTCTCCTCCATGAGTGCTCGACATTCTCCCTGCAACCTGAGTGCTGATACTCATTGAACTGAGTGCTGACACTCTCCCTGCCATGAGTGCTGCAATCTACCTGCAACTGAGTGCTGAAACTCCCTTGAACGGAGTGCTGACACTATCCTTGGAACTGTGTGCTGACATTTCCCTGGAACTGTGTCCTGAAACTCTCCCTGATACTGAGTGCCGACATTCTCCCTGCAACTGAAAGGTTCAGGGAAAACAGTCAGGCCGGGACTGATGTCCTGAGATGGAAGTACAGTGCCTGCACTCTGAAGGAGGGGTATTAAATGTTGCAGTTTTGTAAATGTAGTTGTAAAAGCATCCTCTGACAAGACAGTGATAGTGAATGAAGGTGAAAGTTTTTCTTTTTTCGGTGTCACCCAGCCTTGGGGGAAACGGGCCGTTGTGATAATAATAATAAATAAATATACTATAGTTAAGTTGTTTATACATTATAGGTAATCAAATCTTATAGAATGGTTTTATAACTATCTTACGTATTTGTTAAAGTATGGTTTAATAACTTATAATTGTTTAGTATAACTATTGGGTAAGTTCAGTAATTACATATTACCTTAGTGCTCTATGGTACGTTTAATACAGCTTACAATCGGTTACGGTGCTGGAGAGCTTTATAATAGTCCTGGATACCTTTATGTGGCGCTGGATAAATTTAATTATTATACCGTAAAGCATATGTGATGCTAGTTAAGTTATTTTTTTTTAAATGTTGGACAACTTATTGTGGTGTGTGGGACAACTTTAGTGCTGGTGGGGACAACTTTATTGTGGTGGTGGACAACTTTATCTGTGGTGGTGGACAACTTTTTTGTGGTGCTTGGACAACTTTATTGTGGTGGACAATTTATTGCTGTTGGTGGACAACTTTTATTGTGTGTGGTGGACAACTTTATTGTTGGTGTGGGACAACTTTATTGTGGTGCTTGGACAAACATTATTGTGGTGCTGGAACACCATTTATTGTGGTGCGTGGACAACATATTGTGATGCTGGACACCATTATTGTGGTGCAGGACACCACTTATTGTGGTGCTGGATCACCATTATTGTGGTCTGGGACACCATTATTGTGGTGCTGGACACATTATTGTGGTGCTGGTACACCCTTATTGTGTCACTGGCCACCATTATTGTGAGTGCTGGATAAGAGTGCTATAAAAAGGCTGAAATTTGTAAGTGGCCAAAAATATTCAATAAAAAAAGGCAAAATCATATAAAAGACAAAGTATAATTAATAAAATCACAAATATAATATAATATGAAATTCATACTGAGAGAAGTTGATATAAAATACAAAAACGTATAATATAAAAAATACAAATGTATGATATAAGTATGATGGTGGAAGGACAAGTATAAAAGCCCCAGTATGAGTATGAAGTCTGATATAAGAATAATACTGAAAAGGAACAAGTTGTGATATAGAAAGACACATGTATGATATGAGAAATATTGTCACAAGTATGATGCGGGAAGATGCAAGAATTGATGGAAATAAAGACACAACCATGCCTGATCTATACTGTGATAATTTTTAGCTGAGCTCACTTTTAGACTGAGCTCACTTTTAGACTGAGCTCACTTTTAGATTGAGCTCACTTTTAGACTGAGCTCACTTTTAGACTGAGCTCACTTTTAACTGAGCTATGGACGTGATACAGCAAATGTTTGTTCAGCGAAGACTCACGAAATCGTTTTTACGGGTTAGGCCTTGAACCCATATTAAGTGAGTCCTAGGAACATAAAGAAGGAGCAATTGCAGGCAGGTCTACCGTCTCATGTTAGTCACGGTACAGCCACACTGTGAGTCATTAGGACTTTTTTGCTTTGGGTTCATATCCCACCGTTTCCGTGGTTTGTTCAGCATCTGGTATCGTCTGTCAATATTTTCAATAATATAAGAACATAAAGAACATAAGAAAGAGGAACAACTGCAGCAGCTTGTTGGCCCATACTAGGGCAGGTCCTTTACAATTCAATCCACTAACACCTTGCCCCAAATTTTAATCCATTTTTGAAAATTTTATTTTTCTTAAGTTTTAAAATTTATTTAAAAAAAATTTTTTTATTATTTTTTTTTAATTTTTTTTTAATTTATGCAAGGGTGTGGGAGATTTTGAATTTTTTGAAGTTTTTAACAGTTTTATATGTTTTTGGTAGAGGGTTTTAGGAGTTTATGTTGGTAGCAGGGGTTTGTGTATGTTATGTGGTACAGGTGTTTGAGTGATGTTTTTTTGGTTTAGCATGTGTTTGTAGTGATGTTATGTGGTGGGCATGGTTTTGTAGTGATGTTTATGTTGGTAGCATGGTGTTTGTTGTGATGTTTATGTTGGTACATGGTGTTTGTTGTGAGTTTTTTGGTAGCATGGTTTTTTGTAGTTGATTTATGTTGGTAGCATGGTGTTTGTAGTGATGTTTATGTTGGTAGCATGGTGTTTGTAGTGATGTTTATGTTGGTAGCATGGTGTTTGTAGTGATGTTTATGTTGGTAGCATGGTGTTTGTAGTGATGTTTATGTTGGTAGCATGGTGTTTGTAGTGATGTTTATGTTTGTAGCATGGTGTTTGTAGTGATGTTTATGTGTAGACCAAAGTGAAAAGTAAACATCAGAAGAAAACTTGTATGAAATACATAATAATTCACAATAAAGAAGAGCACAGTTCTGTGGTACAGCTGTCAGACGGCTGACTCTGCTGTCAGCCTGACTCTGCTGTCAGCCTGACGGACTCTGCTGACAGCAGATGTGAAAGAGTTGTAATAAAGTATTGGAATAGCTCATGGTTTTGTTAATGATGTTTATAAAAGAAGGAAAGTGGGAAAACTTTAAAGAATGTAATAATTATAATGGAATAATAATGTTGACCAGACCAGGTAAAGTGTGTGTCAGAATTATGATCAGTGAAGTGATGGTAAAGTGTGTGTCAGAATTATGATCAGTGAAGTGATGGTAAAGTGTGTGTCAGAATTTTGATTAGTTGAAGTGATGGTAAAGTGTGTGTCAGAATTATAATTTGTGAAGTGATGGTAAAGTGTGTTTCAGAATTATGATAGTGAAGTGATGGTAAAGTGTGTGTCAGAATTTTGATCAGTGAAGTGATGGTAAAGTGTGTGTCCCGAATTTTGATCAGTGAAGTATGGTAAAGTGTGTGTCAGAATTATGATCAGTGAAGTGATGGTAAAGTGTGTGTCAGAATTAGATCAGTGAAGTGATGGGAAAGTGTGTGTCAGAATTATTATCAGTGAAGTGATGGTAGTGTGTGTCAGAATTATGATCAGTGAAGTGATGGTAAAGTGTGGGGTCAGAATTATGATCAGTGAAGTGATGGTAAAGTGTATGTCAGAATTAATGACATGAAGTGATGGTAAAGACAAAATATCGCATCACAATTATCATCAACCGTCTTACCAAACTCACTAACAAAACATCCACTTACCCAAACCCTCCACTACCAACAATCACTACCAAAATCCAACCAAACAATTTCAATTTCCAACCATCCATTATCATCCATCACATTTGGAAGCAGGATCATACAGTCTATACTGGTGTGGAAAATAAATTTATTATTATCTCTCTCACTGATCACCTTGTCATTTAAACGTTCAACCCATATCAGTCCCTTCCAGAGGTTCTTACCAAATCGACCAAAGATCTACTATACGATTCCTTTAAATATACGTTCAATATACTACAAACCAAGTCAGCCCAAAGCATGAGTTTTCGTGAGTGAGAGAACATCCATCTGTTATCAGAAAATTTTTCAGGTAATTTAATGTCCCCAAAATGTAAAATAATCACATCTCAATTCATAAGAAATCGAATTGTCTTATTATTATTTGCGAAAACCCCTGTCAGCCTCAGAGTTATTTCTGAGTTACAGAACTTCCACGTGGAGGCCATGTTGTTTTAATTTTAAGTCCAAACCACCCACTCTTTTTTAAAT
>NC_069472.1:0-64771 GCF_026875155.1 Cherax quadricarinatus | reverse complement strand
GCATTCCTTGTGTCGTCAGACCTGCTTGCGTATTGGTGTTCTGAAATACGTGTTTGGAGGTCCCTTGATGTTTCGCCCACGTATAACTTGTTGCAGTCATTACAAGGGATTATGTATACCCCTGCAGAGGATGGAGGCTTGTCCTGCCTACTACTTGTGATGTCCTTGATGGTCGTGGTTGTGGAGGTAGATACTTGGAATGATGTTTTGGCAAAGATGTTGGAAACATGTTTGGCAATGGAGTTGGTGGGAAGGACTATGTATCTCTTCTCGGCAGTGTCTTCTCTGGGTGTGTTGAAGATGTTTAATGCTCGCCGTCTGCAGTCTCTGATGAAGTGACGAGGATAGTGGAGTTTAGAAAATATTTGTTCAATTATAGTGCATTCTTCCTCAAGGAACTCGTTGCTGCAGATTCTGTGTGCACGCAGGAAGAAGCCTATAATTACACCACGTTTGGTTTTGGTGTCGTGGTGAGAGTAGAAGTGGAGAAGATCGTTTTGGTTGGTGGGTTTTCGATAGACTTTAAAACGAAGTTCGTGGTCAGCTTTGCAGAGCAGGACATCAAGGAAAGGAAGAGTGTTGTCGACTTCTTCTTCAAGTGTGAACTGGATTGAAGGTTCGACCTGGTTGAGCTTGTCTTGGAGAGCTTGAACGTTGAAGCGTTTAGGAGTTATGAGGAGAATGTCGTCAACATAACGGAGCCAGGTGACAGACGAAGGAATAATGGTGGAGAAACGTTCGGCTTCTAGATGTTCCATGTATAGGTTCGCCAGGACTGCACTGAGTGGCGAACCCATGGGTAGTCCAAAAGTCTGCTGAAAGAGGTGATTTTCGAAAGAGAAACACGTAAAGCCAACACATAGTTCAACAAGGTCGATGAAATCGCTGGCTGGAATGGGAAGATCAAGTGAATCGTCAATTTTCCTGCGCAAGAGATCGATGGCTTGTGTAGTAGGTACTTTGGTGAATAGGGAAGTCACGTCAAGGCTGGAAAGTTTCTTGTTCATGTTGCGAATGCGATTGAGAAGATCACCTGAGTGTTTGAGATGTGCTGGACTGATAGTGCCCAAGAGTTTAGAGAGGTGTTTGGCGAGAATTCCTGAGAGCTGGTGGGGAGCACTGCCTATTCCCGAGGATATGGGCCTCAGTGGGATACCAGGCTTGTGAGTCTTTGGCAGGCCGTACATTCTGGCAGGTCTGGGGTTGCTGGGCATGGTGTACAGAAGTTTCTTCCCTTGTTCTGAGCCCCTCAGAATGCGGCGAGTCCTTTGAAGAAAAGTTTTAGTAAGGTTGTCCACTTGGTTAGTTGTGAGAGGTTTGTAGGTATCTGGGTCATTAAGTAGATTGAGCATTTTGTTCCTGTAATCGTCAGTGTTCATGATAACAACACCACCTCCTTTATCAGCGGTGGTGACCCTGATGGTCGTGTCTTCTGCTAAACCTTTGAGTGCATTGATGTAACGTCGAGGTATGACTGGGGAGCTGCGTGTTGAGATGGCTGCTGAGATGATGCCTTGAAGATAGCCTTTTTGGAAGTCGGAGTCATTGTGTCTGTAGTTTTTGGCGATGAAATTGAGGTCTTGTTTTGGTTTCGTAATTCCTGTTGCGAATTTGAGGCCTAAGCTGAGGGCTTCAGTTTCTGTGGTTGACAGTGAACGAGATGAAAGATTTTGAATACACAAATAACCCGCACATAAAAGACAGAAGCTTACGACGACGTTTCGGTCCGTCTTGGACCATTGACAAAGTCACACTAACAGAGGAGGAGCAGGACGGCTATATATAGGCAGGAAGAGGTGGAGGTAGTAGTAGTGGTAGTAGTAGTAGTAGTAGTAGTACAAGAATTGTATATAATACCGACAGGATGAAATGACACATGCACAACACCCGTAAGCTTCTGTCTTTTATGTGCGGGTTATTTGTGTATCGTTCCAGTCACGGTATTGTGCCTTTTTGTTATTTATTGATTTTGAATAATTTCAGGCCTTCCTAAACTTTTCCAATTACTATTATCGCAGAGTGTTTGTAGTTTCCTAGTATGTCTGATCTTCTGTTGAACATTCGCTGTGGTAACTCTGCTACGAATGATTTCGGCGGTGCGTCTGTTCATGTTGCCCCGGAGTGTTGTGCCTAGTGTTCTGGCTTGGAGGAAAGCTTCCTTTGTAGCATTGTTTAAGTCATCTGCACACTCTTCAAGGTAGGTCCGAGCTGTATCGGAGAAAGGTGGTTTGATGTTGGCAATTTGAGGAGGAGTAGATCTTGGTAAGACCTTTCTTGGATGCAACACAAAGGGAAAATTGGGGTCTGTTGCGAAGTGAGTAAGCTTTTAAAAGAAGGTCCAGGTATTCTCTGTGTGAGGATCCATTTTTTACTGCAGTGTTTGACACGATGGAAATAAATGGTATAAATACCGACACAATGGCAATATAAACCAAATGCGTATAATGTGATCTTTTTTGGGACTACGTTTCGCCCAACAGTGGGCTTTTTCAAGTCACAAACAGAATACCTGGGGGGGGGAAAGGAACGCGAGTATTTATAGTCCGGCTGAGGTCAGGTGAAGAATGTGCATCTTTAAAATTCCCTATGCTACTGAACCCATTTAAAATGCTGTAGCTACTGGAACCCATTTAAAAGGGTTTGGTAGCTACTAAAACCCATTTAAAAACTGGTTTTTAGCTACTAAAACCCATTTAAACTGCTGTAGCTACTGAAACCCTTTTAAAAAGGGTGGTGTAGCTACTGAACCCATTTAAAACTGGTGTAGCTACTGAACCTATTTAAAACTGGTGTAGCTACTGAACCCTTTAAAACTGCTGTAGTACTGAACCCATTTAAAATGCTGTAGCTACTGAACCCATTTAAAATGCTGTAGCTAATGAACCCATTTAAAACTGGTGTAGCTACTGAACCCATTTAAAACTGGTGTAGCTATGAACCCATTTTAAAACTGGTGTAGCTATTGAACCATTTAAAAAATGGTGTAGCTACTGAACCCATTTAAAAATGGTGTAGCTACTAAACCCCATTTAAAATGCTGTAGCTACTGAACCATTTAAAACTGGTGTAGCTACTGAACCCATTTAAAACTGCTGTAGTATGAACCCATTTAAATGCTGTAGCAAATTGAACCATTTTAAAACTGGTGTAGCTACTGAACCCGTTTTAAACTGCTGTAGTTACTGAACCATTTAAAATGCTGTAGCTATTGAACCCATTTAAAACTGCTGTAGCTATTGAACCCATTTAAAACTGCTGTAGCTATTGAACCCATTTAAAACTGCTGTAGCTATTGAACCCATTTAAAACTGCTGTAGCTATTGAACCCATTTAAAAAACTGCTGTAGCTATTGAACCCTTTTAAAAACTGCTGTAGCTATTGAACCCATTTAAAACTGCTGTAGCTATTGAACCCATTTAAAACTGCTGTAGCTATTGAACCCATTTAAAACTGCTGTAGCTATTGAACCCATTTAAAACTGCTGTAGCTACTGAACCCGTTTAAAACTGCTGTAGCTACTGAAACCATTTAAAACTGTCGTAAGTACTGAAGTATTGTTGCTGCAGTAAAATAATACCCGAGATTTAGTGGCATCTCTAGACTGACATCACACTGTGTAAGTCTTACTGTTGTCCCAGCCTTTGTTTCTGGTACAGTTAACAACTGCTGGACAAAGTTTTGTCCCAGCCTTTGTTTCTGGTACAGTTAACAACTGCTGGACAAAGTTTTGTCCCAGCCTTTGTTTCTGGAACAGTTAAAAACTGCTGGACAAAGTTTTGTCCCAGCCTTTGTTTCTGGTACAGTTAACAACTGCTGGACAAAGTGTTCTATAGAACTGTAAAATATTGTTTAAGTAAAATAAAATATTAGTGTTTGTGTATTTCCTGTTGATTATACCAAGCAATGAATATGTCAGAGTTGTGACTGACACAGTGATGAAGAAAATCAAATATAATTAATGACCAACTGGCAAACATTGAATAAATAACAGAAGCGAATTGTTCCCAAAGACATTACATTTATTGCCAGAGTTGCAAATGTACAGCAGAACAATATATAAGTGAATAAAAACAGCAGTATCAGAAATGTTAACAATATATAAGTGAATAACAACAGCAGAGTCAGAAATATTAACCAGGTTCCATGATGGCTGATGAAATACTTTTTATCAATAAATCGACACTACCATAATGGTCGACTTTATCAACGAGGAAATTTTTATTTCTGTGTGTGGGTGTTGTTTATTTGTTATTTGTTTTAATAATGTATTGGGAAACATGGATGCCATTGTGGGAGACACTGTTGTGGAAGATGTTGTAGGGAAGTATAACAAGGTAGAACACCAGTACATTAACGAAGAACACAAGTACATTAACAAAGAACACCAGTACATTAACACAGAACACCAGTACATTAACACACAACACAAGTAAATTAACACAGAACACAAGTACATTAAAAACCCAAAAACAAGTACATTAACACAGAACACCGTACATTAACACCCGAACACCAGTACATTAACACAGAACACCAGTACTTAACCAGAAAAACAGTACATTAACACAGAACACAAGTACATTAACACAGAACACCAGTACATTAACACAGAACACAAGTACATTAACACAGAACACAAGTACATTAACACAGAACACCAGTACATTAACACAGAACACCAGTACATTAACACAGAACACCAGTACATTAACACAGAACACCAGTATTAACACAGAAACACCAGTACATTAACACAGAACAACAAGTACATTAACACAGAACCCCAAGTACATTAAACACAGAACACAAGTAATTAACACAGAACACAAGTAAAATTAACACAGAACACCCGTACATTAACACAGAAAAACAAGTACATTAACACAGAAAACAAGTACATTAACACGAACACCAGTACATTAACACAGAACACAAGTACATTAACACGAACACAAGTACATTAAACAGAACACAAGTACATTAACACAGAACACAAGTACATTAACACAGAACACAAGTACATTAACACAGAACACAAGTACATTAACACAGAACACAAGTACATTAACACAGAACACAAGTACATTAACACAGAAACCCCGTACATAACACAGAACACCAGTACTTACCAAGAACACAAGTACATTAACACAGAACCACAAGTACATTAACACAAAAACACAAGTACATTAACACAGAACAAACCCGTACATTAAACAGAAACAAGTACATTAAACACAGAACACAAGTACATTAACACAGAACACAAGTACATTAACACAGAACACAAGTACATTAACACAGAACACAAGTACATTAACACAGAACACAAGTACATTAACACAGAAAACCAAGTACATTAAACAGAACCCAGTCATTAACACAGAACACAAGTACATTAAACAGAAAACCAGTAATTAAACAGAACACAAGTACATTAACACAGAACACAAGTACATTAACACAGAACACAAGTACATTAACACAGAACACCAGTACATTAACACAGAACACAAGTACATTAACACAGAAACACAAGTACATTAACACGAAACAAAGTACTTAACACGAACACAAGTACTTAACACAGAAAAACAAGTACATTAACACAGAACACAAATACATTAACACAGAACACAAGTACATTTAAAACAAAAACACCAGTACATTTAACACAGAACACCGTACATTAACACAGAACACCAGTACATTAACCAGAACCCAGACATTAACACAGAACACCAGACATTAACACAGAAACAAAGTACATTAACAAGAACACAAGTACATTAACACAGAACACCCAAGTACATTAACACAGAACACAAGTACTTAACACAGAACACCAGTAATTAACACAGAACACAAAGTACATTAACACAGAACACAAGTACATTAACACAGAACACCCGTACATTAACCCCAGAACACAAGTACATTAAAACAGAACACAAGTACATTAACACGAACAAAATACATTAACACAGAACAAAAGTACATTAACACAGAACACAAGTACATTAAACAGAAAAACAAGTACATTAACAAGAACACAAGTACATTAACACCCGAAAAACCAGTACATTAACACGAACACCGTACATTAACCAGAACACCAGTACATTAACCAGAACACAAGTACATTAACACAGAAACACAGTACATTAACACAGAAACAAGTACATTAACACAGAACACCAGTACATTAACACAGAACACAAGTACATTAAAACAGAACACAAGTAATTAAACACAGAACACAAGTACATTAACACAGAACACAAGTACATTAACACAGAACACAAGTACATTAACACAGAACACAAGTAAAATTAACACAGAACACAAGTACATTAACACAGAACCACCAGTACATTAAAACAAGAAACACCAGTACATTAAACAGAACACCAGTACATTAAAAGAAACAAGTACATTACACAGAACACAAGTACATTAACACAGAACACAAGTACATTAACACAGAAACCAGTACATTAACACAGAACACAAGTACATTAACACAGACACAAGTACATTAACACAGAACACAAGTACATTAACACAGAAAAACAAGTACATTAACACAGAACACAAGTACATTAACACAGAAACAAGTACATTAAAAACAGAACACAAGTACATTTAACACAGAACACCAGTACATTACACAGAACCCCAGTACATTAACACAGAACACAGTACATTAAAAACAGAACACCAGTACATTAACAGTGAACACCAGTACATTAACACAGAACACCCGTACATTAACACAGAACACCAGTACATTAACACAGAAACAAAGTACATTAAAAAAACGAAAACCAGTACATTAACACGGAAAACCAGTACATTAACACAGAACACCCGTACATTAACACAGAACACCAGTACATTAACACAGAACACCAGTACATTAACATGGAACACCAGTACATTAACACAGAACCCAGTACATCAACATAGAACACCAGTACATTAACACAGAACACAAGTACATTAACAGTGAACACCAGTACATCAACTACTAAAAATGGAACTGTAACATGAAAGAAGAGTAAAGTAACAAGCAAAAACAGGACAGTGAGTACAAGAAAATACAGTAAGAGGGCAGCAGTACGTAAAGACAGAATGGTAAATGTAAGGTAGTTACTTAAAAAATAGTCAACCCCGATCAGTAGTTTAAGGTAAAAAGGAAAAGTCTTGTTTGTTTTATCCAATAAGTTTGTCCCCAACAGTCAAATTTTTACATCATCACAACTCTTAAAAAACACTATATTGAAAATACTTTATAACACATTCTTCACTTTGTTGACTCAGAATTTATGCTCAAGAATTTCTTTATTTCAGTTTTGTTCCCTTTTGCAATATAATTTTATTTTAAGAAAAGTAAGAAAAAATGCAGATATGCGAGTGAACATGAGTGAGTGCATGTGTGAACATGAGGTGTGGAGTGACATGTGTGAACATGTGTGTAAGTGGGCATGTGTGAACATGAGTGTGTGAGTGACGAGTTGGGACAGTAACATTAAATGTGCCCGGGGGAAATTTTTGTTTACGTAGAAGTTAGAGAGGGATGAGAGGAGTATATGTGTTGTGTGATTTTTGTGTGTGTGTGTGTGTGTGTGTGTGTGTGTGTGTGTGTGTGTGTGTGTGTGTGTGTGTGTGTGTATGTGTGTGTGTGTACTCACCTAGTTGTATCCCCTAGTTGAGGTTGCGGGGGTCGAGTCCGAGTCCTGGCCCCGCTCTTCACTGATCGCTACTAGGTCACTCCCCCTGAGCCGTGGCTTTATCATCCTCTGCTTAAGCTATGTTGGATCCTGCCTCCACTACATCGCTTCCCAACTATTCCACTTATGATCTCTGTGGCTGAAAAAAATATTTCCCTACCATTTGTGATTCATCTGTGTCTTAGCTTCCAACTGTGTCCCCTTGTTACTGTGTAAATTTCTCGGGGAACATCCTGTCTTTTTTTGTGTGTGTGTGTGTGTGTTGTGTGTATGTGTGTGTGTGTGTGTTTTGTACATAATTGTCAGTGTGAGTGTATAAAATAATGGAAATGTCTTGGTGGGTGTAATTAAAGGACGCATTTTTTGTGTGTCCCTCCTGTAATTCACCCCCGGGGACAGTCTCGGCAGTAGACCAGCTAGACAAGACCAAGTTCCCATCCAACAAGGTCACTGGGGAGGGGCCAAAACAACGTGACCTCGTGGAAGGGGGAAAACAACTGCCCTGGGAAAAAACGGGGAGTTCGTCTGGAGGGACACAGGTTGGCTTCTGGAGACAAGGAATAGGGAAAGCACTAAAAAAAAAAAATAAAACTTGAAGAGGAGAAAGTGATATCAGGGAGCCCACAGATGGAGACCCGGAAACATGATCCAGAAGAAGGTAACCAGGGTAGATGGCAAGAGATAGAGTGGGAAAGAGAGACTACCTGAGGGAACTATACTACTACTACTGTACTACTACTACTCTATTAATACTACTAAACTACTATACTACTGCTACTACTACTACTACTATTTCTATACTACTACTATAATAAAATTTTAATAATAATAAATAATAATAAATTTATCATTATTTTTTCATAAAGGCATAACAGAGCAATTGGGCGTCAAGAAGCAAGTTTTTTTTTTATTCTCAGGTTTTGGGTTTAGGCAAACTCATAACACAGCTTCACAAGTAGATATAAAAGGGTCCAAGGGAAAAAAGAAGGCAAGGCCACAATTAGGTGAGTACCACACACACACACACACACAACAACACACACCACAACACACAAACACACACACACACACACACACACACACGCACACCCACACACACACACCACACACTTAACATCACACACATAACCTAACACACACCACACACCCCCAACATCACACCCACACGCATATTTAAATTATAAATATATATAAATATAAATATATATATATATATATAAATATATATAATATATATTATATATTAAAATATATATATATATATATATATATAATATACACTGACACACAACACACACACACACCACACACACCACACACACGCACAACACACACAACACCACACCACACACACACTTTATATATATATATAAAATATAATATATATAATATATTATATATATATATATATATTATATACACCTAAAACCCACAACACACACATATATAAACCTGACACTTTACGGGATGTGGGAGAGAGGGAAAGGGAACTTCGCATCACAATACAGACAAAACGCAGATGGTAAATTATATTTTGAGTGTGTCAAGCTACTTTGACTAAAGTGTTTCCCGCCCTTTAGTCAATTAACCTTTAAAACACAATAGGAATAACCTAAACTGTGATTGACATGACTTGAAAAATTTAGACACCTGTGCAATTTTGGGATCCTTAAATTTTTGGGGATCTTTTTTTCAACGTTTCGGTTCTCTGAAAACCCCATTTACAAGACTTTGTAACAGATCGAGACTTTCGGTCACTGTCCAGAAATTCCCCGGGGTTTTCCAGCCTTTCCCCTTTTAAAAAATTATATTAGTTTATTGTACGTCTATTATTTTTACTCTACATTTCTATTATTATACTAAACTACTATTTCTACTACTACTCTTCATTACTACTACTTTACATTTTTACTACTACTCATCATTACTATGTACTATTTTCATTACCCTTACTACATTTTTCATTACTGAACTACTGTAATCATTACTACTGTGCTATTGTCACTACCATACTAAAACATTATACTATACTACTAAAAACTCATTACTACTGCTACTATTATCATTACTAGCTAATAATATCTTTTCTACTACTCTAATATCATTAATACTACTACAATATCATTACTACACTACTAAAGTCATTACTAATACTAATATCAAATTTCTACTACAAATTTGGGTTTACTATGACTACTATTATCATTATTACACTACTATTTCCATTTTCTACTGCTACTAAAATCATTATATACATTATCTTTTCTACACATACTACTTCACTATCATTACTCTGCAATATTTCATTACTCTGACTATTACATTACTACACTCACTACTAACTAAACTATTTTTATTATTATTATTACACTACTACATTATCATTATCCTACTATATCATTTCTACTACTATTACCTTACTACTACTACAAATATCAATACTAGACTCATTATCATTACTACACTATACATTATCACTACTACATTCCATTTCATTACCACTGTACTATTAACATGCTACACTACATTAACATTACTCTTCCCACTAAGTTACACTGCCGGTAATATCCACCAGGAAAACATTGTTTCCCCAAAAATTTCTTATAAAATTCCTCCAAATTCTCACATTCATCATGTTTATTTAATTTTTTGTAAGGGAAAATGTATAAATGTGCACCTTAGACAGCCTCAGGTTTACATAACTGGTAACACCTTTCTGACATCACTGGGTGTTACATAACTGGTAAAACCTTTTGACAGTCCTGGGGTTACAAACTGGTAACCCCTACTGCAGTCACTGAGGTGTTCAAACTGGTAACACCTTACTGACAGCACTGACGTGTTACATAATTGGGAACACCTTACTGACATCACTCAGGTGTTTCATAACTGGTAACACCTTTTCTGCAGTCACTCAGGTGTTACATAACTGGGGGCACCCTTACTGACAGTCCCTGAGGTGTTACATAACTGGGAACACCTTACTGACAGTCACTCAGGGGTTTAAAAACTGGGGAACACCTTACTGACGTCACTCAGGTGTTACATAATGGAACACCTTACTGACAATCACTGAGTTTACATAACTGTTAAACCTTTCTGACAGTCAATGAGGGGTTTTCATAACTGTTTAAAACCTTTCTACATCACTGAGGTTTTACTAACTGTTAACACCTTACTGACAATCACTGACGTGTTACATAATGTTAAAAACCTTACTGACAATCACTGAGGTGTTACTAAGTTAAAACCTACGACAGTCCTGAGGGTTTAATAACTGGGAAACCTTACTGACAGTCACGGGTGGGGTTTCAAACTGGTGAACTTTATTGAAAAACACTCAGTGTTACATAACTGTACACCTTACCAAAATTTCTGAGGTGTTACTTAACGGGGAACACCTTTCTGACAATCACTCAGGTGTTTCTAAATGTAACACCTTAGGGCAAACATCAGGGGTTACAAACTGGTAACACCTTTTTTGACAAACACTCGGGTTTTCACAACAGTAACACCTTACGACAATCACTCAGGTGTTACATAAATGGTAACACCTTACTGACAATCACCAGGGGTTCATAACTGGGGAACACCTTATGACAATCACTCAGGTGTTACCAATGGTAAAAACCCTTTTAACAATCATCAGGGTTTACAACGGTAAAACCTTCTAACAAAACACTCAGGTGTTAAAAAGGGGAACACCTTACTAACAACACTCAGGGTTACACAACTGGTAACACCTTACAACAATACTCAGATTTTTACACAACTGGTAACAAAACCCTTTCTAACCAAATCCCCCTCAGGTGTTAACAAATGGGAAAACCTTCAACAATCACTCAGGGGTTAACAAAGGTAACACCCTTTTAACAATCACTCAGGTGTTACAAATGGGAAACCTTACAACAATCACTCGGGGTTCACAAATGGGAACACCTTACTGACAAACACCCAGGGGTTTAAACAACTGGTTTAAAACTTACTAACAAACACCCGGGGTTACACAACTGGTAACACCTTACTAACAATCCTCAGGTGTTCCCACAACTGTAACCCCTTTACAAAAAAACACCGGGTGTTACACAAACTGGTAACACCTTCTGACAATCACTCATTTTGTTACAAAACTGGTAAAACCTTACTAACAATCACTCAGGTTTTTACAAAACGGGTAACACCTTACTGACAATCACTCCGGGTTACATAACTGGTAAACCCCCTTACTAACAATCATTTCCAGGTGTTACACAACTGTAACCCCTTTACTGACAATCACTCAGGTGTTACAAAAACTGGAAAACCCCTTTAAACAAACCAATCCCCCTCGGGTGTTAAAAAACTGGAAAACACCTTACTGACAATCACCCCCGGGTTTTACAAAAGGGGGTAAAAACCTTACTAACAATCACTCAGGTGTTACATAACTGGTAACACCTTACTAACAATCACTCGGGTTTTACATAACGGAAACCCCTTTAACTAACAATAAATCAGGTTTTAAACAAACGGGAAACACCTTCCCAAACAATCACCCCCAGGTTTTTCAAAACCGTAACCCTTACAAAAAAAACACTCGGGGTGTTACTTTTACAATAATATTTTACCCTTGAAAATAAAAAAACACTTTTTTTTTACGGGTTTAAATTTTTAAACGCCCCCTTTATCTTAATTTTTTAAAAACATTTTTCTATGAAAATTTAACTCCCATGTAATTACTTTTTCGTTTAGAAAATTTTTTTGTGTTGCTGACTATTATTGTAATAATTGTTTTTAAAACTTATAACAGTTATATTTTGAATGGTAAACAATAGCGACAAAAAATTTACAAATAGACACTTGTAAAAAAACTGGTATCTAAATTTTGCGCCCTTTCCCCCTTTACTAATAAATTGTATTAAAATAAAGTCACTGCTTGGCAATACGTCTAAAAATAAAAAATCCAGAGATACATTTTGTCAAATTTATTTTAATAGTTTTTTTGAAATTTCTCAATTTCCCTTTTTCTGCAGTTTTTGACTTTTTCTAAAATGTTTTAAATTTATATGAAAATATTTTGGGGATTTTTGTTTTTAATATTCCCCTTTTTCACCCACTTCTTTAAATTTTATTTGAATTATAATCACTACAACTCTTAAAAATTTTAACAACTGAAAAAAAATTAATTTAAACATTTTTATTCATCAATGGAATTTACTATTTTTAAAATTAGTATACAGAATAATGTTATCATGACTTAAACTCCCCAAAAACCATTAACGTTAATTTTAAATTTGTAGTAAAAACTTTAACTTAAAAAATTTAACCCTTGTGTCCCCAAAAAAAATTCTGGTAAAAAATTAACCATGAAAACATTTTAAAAAACCAATACTTTTACATAAACGAAATTAATTTTAAACTTTTTAAAAACTGACTTCACAAAACACAGAAAAATAAGCAAAACATAGAAATGTTAAAACGGGAGTCGTACTGCCCAAATGGGGCACCAGCCACCATTTTAAATTTTTTTTTTGTCAAAGACGAATATCCCGCGATAGATTTTTTTTTTCATCCCTTTACTTTTACACTGTGTGGGGGGGGGGGTCTTAATGTTTTTTTTATAGCTAAAGGGGGTAAAGGGAAAGTGAAAAATAAAAAAGAAAAACTTTATTTTCCCAAAACCTTCCCCCGCAAGTGCAAAAACTAGAACTTTTCAAAACCTTCCCCAATAAATTTGTTTTAAAAACCCCAAAAAACCAATATTCTTCATCACAATATTGAAAAAATATAAAGTTACTGAATTACCGAACATTTAGAAGAACCCGATTTTTTTTTGACTCCAAAGGGTTTTGGGTTTTTTTTTAAAAAAAGGGAAACAAATTTTTAAAAACTGTAAGGGGGGAAAAGTATGGGAAAGATTGGGCACAAATTTTGTTGTATATGTGGGCATAGCGGGGGTCTGTGTTGTGTGTGTGTACTCACCTATTTGACTCACCTAATTTTTTTGGGTTTCAGGGGGCGGTCCCCAGCCCCTGGCCTCGCCCCCTTCAAACCCGGTTTTCTACTTTGGCCCCCTCCTTCCCCGCTCCATGAGCTTTACAAAACCTCGTTTTTAAAAAAGTGAAAGGTTCCCGCCCCCACTACGTCCCCTTTTCCCAGGTTTTTCCACTGCCTTTCAACCTATGACTGAGAAAAAAAATTCCTACTATCCCTGACTCATTTTGGGGTTTTTTCAACTTCCAATTTTTGGCCTCTTGTTTCCCGGTCCCCCTCCCGGAACATCCTGTCTTTTTCCACCTTGTCTATTCCACGCAGTATTTTAAAAGCGGGTTTTCATGTCTCCCCTGACCCTCCTGTCCTCCAGTGTGAAAAGGCCGATTTTCCCTTTAAACTTTCTTCATAACATTTCCCCCCCGCTTTTGGAAAATAACCTTGTCGCAAACCTTTGCGTGTGTGTTATTAGATGCATTTTTATGTAAGGGCATGGGGGTTTTTTTTACACGTGTGTGACGCGCACACACACTGCGTAGTTTTTTGTGTTTTTTAAAATAGATGGTGAATCAAAAAGCGGGATTAGGGAAATGCGCAAATGAACGTAAAAGAAGAGCGTGTGGGGGTAAGTAAGTTTTTTTTTAAAGGGACAGGGACACGAAAAACATTACACAAATTTTTAAACATAAAGTATGTTTTAAATTACCCAGGATTTAAACCCCAAAAAAAAAGTCAGATAAAGGACTCATTTTTATTTTGTCCCCGTCTCGCAGAAAAACAAGACAAATAACCAAATAAAACTAAAAATTTCAAAAACTTATTACAGTTCTGTGGGGGTGAACAAACACAACACAAAAAACCCTCATCAACACACCCAAAAAAACATTCCCCAAACACACTTTAAAAATGATGATTAAGGGAAAAGACTTTTTTTATTTAATTTGATGAAATTTTTGTAATTTTAAAAAGAACCCCAAATTTTCACTGAGTGTCCAGGCCTTGGTGCCGAACTGGGCGGTACTTGGCTGCGTCCGGCTGAAACACGTTCTAACCGTCTGGTTGGGGTTAAAATACAGGACCCAGTTTCGTGTTCCCCCCCCCTGAATTTCCCCCTACCTGGACGTCTTTTAAACCTAGACCAGCTAAACAAGGCCTCGTTTTCATCTGGCTAATCACGGAAAAGGGGGGCGAGTGACTTCGGTTGGGAAAAATTAAACCCGGAAAGGGTTTTAGACTGGGAAAATATCCTAAAGGGAAGTTGAGGAAGGGGAGACATCCGGGGGCCCCACGGATGGATTCCTGGACACAAGAACCTGGGAAAAAGGGGATGAAACCCTGGGGAAGTGGGAAAGGGAGAATATCTGAAAAGGGGGACAGATGGACTCCTGTAACATGGCCTGGGAAAAACGAAAAAAAAGGAAAACTGGTTGTTTTAGGGACCCTTGGGGGAAATGGGGGGAAAGGAAATATCGAGGGGGCACGAAGGGCTCCTGGGCACGGGACCTGGAAAGAGAGGGGTACGGTTGCTAATGCAGACCTTGGGGAAGGGGAAAAGGGGGAAAATCTGAAAGGGGAAAAACGAGTTTCTGGTTTTTGAGGCAAAAACCTTGGGGAAGTGGGAAAGGGGAATATCTAGGGGGCACAGATGGACTCCTGGGACCCCCATGGACCCCCGGAAAGAGGGGGATACTGGGGCTAAAGCGACCTTGGAGAAAATGGGGAAAGGGGGAATATCTGAGAGAAAGACGAGGGTACCGGTTTTGAGGCAAACCTTGGGGGAATTAGAAAAAAGGGGAATAAACGAGGGACACAGATGGACTTCCCCGGACACATGGACCTGGGGAAAAAGGGGGGGTACTGGGTTTCTAAAGGGAGATCTTTGAGAAATGGGAAAGGGGGAAAAAACAAAGGGGAAAAACGGGGTTTCTGGTTTTTTGAGGGAGAACCCTTGGGGGAAATGAGGGAAAGGGGAATTCTGGGGACACAGATGGACTCCTGGACACATGGACCTGGGAAAGAGGGGGATACTGGTTGCTAAGGCAGACCTTTGAGAAGTGGGAAAGGGGGAAAGAATATCTGAGGGAAAGCGAGGTTACTGGTTTTGTTGAGGCAGACCTTGGGGAAGTGAGGAAAGGAGAATATCTGAGGGGACACAGATGGACTCCTGGACACACGGACCTGGGAAAGAGGGGGATACTGGTTGCTAAGGCAGACCTGGGAGAAGTGGGAAAGGAGAATATCTGAGGGGACACAAATGGACTCCTGGACACATGGACCTGGGGAAATCTTCAAAAACACAGTAAGTGGGTGGGTGGACCTTAATTAAAGACGAACCACTGGCCTCCACGTGCAAGGCCCTGGTAACTCAGTAATAACTCTGAGGCTGACAGTGGTCGCAAATAATAATAATGACAATTTCGATTTCTTATGAATTGAGATGTGATTATTTTACATTTTGGGAGGCATTAAATTTACCTGAAACAATTTTCTGATAACAGATGGATGTTCTCTCACTCACGACACTCCATGCTTTGGGCTCGACTTGGTTTGTCAGTATATTAAAACGTATAATTTAAAGGAATCAGTATAAGATCAGATCTTTGGTTGATTTGGTAAAGAACACGTACTGGACGGACTGATATGGGTTAGAACGTTTAATGAACAAGGTGATCAGTGAGAGAGATAGATAGATAAATATTGTTCACACCAGCATAGACTCATATGAGTCCTGCTTCACATGATGTGGATGGATGATAATGGATGATTGGTAGTGGATGTTTGGTAGTGGATGGTTGGTAGTGGATGGTTGGTAGTGGATGGTTGGTAGTGGATGTTTGGTAGTGAGTTGTGGTAAGAGACGGTTGATGATAAGTTGTGATGCGCATATTTTGTCTTTACCATCACTTCACTGATCATAATTCTGACACACACTTTACCATCACTTGACTGATCATAATTCTGACACACACTTTACCATCACTTCACTGATCATAATTCTGACACACACTTTACCATCACTTCACTGATCATAATTCTGACACACACTTTACCATCACTTCACTGATAATAATTCTGACACACACTTTACCATCACTTCACTGATCATAATTCTGACACACACTTTACCATCACTTCACTGATCATAATTCTGACACACACTTTACCTGGTCTGGTCAACACTATTATTCCATTATAATTATTACATTTTTTAAAGTCTTCCCCTTTTCCTTCTTTTATAAACATCATGAACAAAACCATGAGCTATTCCAATACTTTATTACAACTCTTTCACATCTGCTGTCAGCAGAGTCCGTCAGGCTGACAGCAGAGTCAGGCTGACAGCAGAGTCACCCAGGCTGACAGCTGCACCACAGAACTGTGCTCTTCTTTATTGTGAATTATTATGTAGTTCATATAAGTTTTCTTCTGATGTTTACTTTTCACTTTGGTCTACACATAAACATCACTACAAACACCATGCTACCAACATAAACATCACTACAAACACCATGCTACCAACATAAACATCACAACAAACACCATGCTACCAACATAAACATCACAACAAACACCATGCTACCAACATAAACATCACTACAAACACCATGCTACCAACATAAACATCACACAAACACCATGCTACCAACATAAACATCAAAACAAACACCATGCTACCCAAAATAAACATCACAACAAACACCATGCTACCAACATAAACATCACAACAAACACCAGCTACCAACATAAAAAATCACTACAAACACCATGCTACCAAAATAAACATCACTACAAAACCATGCTACCAACATAAACATCACTACAAACACATGCTAAACCAACATAAACATCCTACAAACACCAAAGCTACCAACATAAACATCACTACAAACACCATGCTACCAACATAAACATCACTACAAACCCCCTACCAACATAAACATCACTACAAACACCCTGCTACCAACATAAACATCACTACAAAACCATGCTACCAACATAAAAAATCAAAAACAAAAACCCATGCTACCAACATAAACATCACAACAAAACACCATGCTACCAACATAAACATCACTACAAACACCATGCTACCAACATAAACATCACAACAAACACCATGCTACCAACATAAACATCACTACAAACACCATGCTACCAACATAAACATCACAACAAACACCATGCACCAACATAAACATCACTACAAACACCATGCTCCCAACATAAACATCACTACAAACACCATGCTACCAAAAAATAAACATCACTAAAAACACCATGCTACCAACACACAATTACATACATTGTAAACGTTTCAATAAACTTTATCTACTTTTCCCCCAACCATTGTATAAATTAAACAATAATATATAAAAATGACTTAAGAAAAATTCTTTAATTATAACTTTAAATTTCTTAAGAAAATGAATGGGTTACAATATTTGGATGAAAATTTTGGAAAGGATTAAATATGTAAAAGTGACTAACGTGAGACTTGTTGCAGAGATATAGGCACACTGAATATTGTGGTGCACTATGTTGCAGAGGATAAATGGCCAATTTAAATTATTTGTGTGCACTATGTGCAGAGAAAATATGACACACTGAATATTGTGGTGCATATGTTGCAGAACAAAATGACACACTGAATATTGTGGTGCACTATGTTGCAGAGACATATGACACACTGAATATTGTGGGTGCACAAATGTTGCAGAGATATATACACAAAGTCAGTAAGTGCTGAAAAAGACACAATTGTAGAAGGAACTATTGAATGAAGAATTTTGTTTCACAGGTGAAAGTTCCTCTCTGTTATAAAGTGTTTTTCACCACCATCGTTGTGTTGTGATGTGTATAAAGTCTGTCTGATACACCAGAGTTAATAACACTGTATGTAAACTGTTTGGTAAACATCTGATAGAAAACTTTTCTTGCAGGATTCTATCCTTTGGAATCTGTTGCTAGGATTCAAGTGGTATAAGACTGAACGCAATTGGAAGAACACTGCTGGAAGGATTGTTACCCGAGGACTATTGGTAGATGACCTCTGGTAAGTTTCTGCTGAAAATAGAGAGTTAGCAGGACTCTGTTGGTAAAAGACTTTAGGTAGAGATTCGTTTGTTACGTATAAGATGAATCAAGTCAGCTGGTATTATAGTAACGCATAAAACAGTATAGTAACACACAAAAACAAAAAAGCAACACATAAAACAATATAATAACACAAAAAGCAGTAAAGTGACACATAAAACAGTGTAGTAACAAATAAAACAGCATAGTGACACATAAAACAGAGTAGTAAAAAATAAAACAGCATAGTGACACATAAAACAAGTGTAGTAACAAATAAAACAGCAATGACATATAAACAGTTATAATAAACATAAAAACAGCATAGACATGTGGTAATAATACAATTAGTAACCATAAAACAGCAAAAAACACATTTTAACAAATATATAACGTGAAACAGTACAAAAAAACAGAACGTTAATACAATAGAAGTAAATTATATATCATATTGTAACACAAGACCAGTACAGTAACACAGAAGACCAGTACAGTAACACAGAAGACCAGTACAGTAACACAGAAGACCAGTACAGAACACTGATGACCAGTTACAGTAACACAGAAGACCAGTACAGTAAAACAGGAAGAACAGTACAGTAAACAGAAAGAAACAGTAAAGTAACACAAGACCAGTACAGTAAACAGAAGACCAGTACAGTAACACAGAAGACCATACAGTAACACAGAAGACCATTACAGTAACACAGTAGAACAGTACATAACACAAGACCAGTTACAGTAACACAGAAGACAGTACAGAACACAGAAGACCTGTACAGTAACACGAAAGGGACCAGTACTACAGTAACACAGAAAGAACAGTACAGTAACATCAAAGACACGTACAGTAACACAGAAAAGTCTGTAACAGAGTAACACAGACAGAACAGTAACAGTAACACAAGACAGTACAGTAACACACAAGACCAGTCAGTAACACAGAAGAACCGACAGTAGTAACACACAAGACCAGTACAGTAACACAGAAGACCAGTACAGTAACACACAAGACCAGTACAGTAACACATGGAAGACAGTAGAGATTATAACAACAAGATCTACATCAGTTACAGTAACCAGAAGACCAGTATAGAATAGTTAACACAGAAAGTCAGTACAGCCATAAACACAAGACCAGTACCAGTAACACAGGAAGACCAGTAACAGATAACCCACAAGACCAGTACAGTAACACAGAAGACCAGTACAGTAACACAGAAGACCAGTAAACAGTAACAAGATGACCAGAACGTAACACACAGACAGAACAAGTAAACACAGAAGCCAGAACAGTAACACACAAGACCAGTACAGTAACACAGAAAAGACAGTCAGTAACACAGATACAGTACAGTCAAACACACAAGACAGACAGTAACACAGTAAGACCAGTACAGTAACACAGAAGCAGTACAGTAACACAGAAGACCAGTACAGTAACACAGTAGACCAGTACAGTAACACAGAAGACCAGTACAGTAACACAGAAGACCAGTACAGTAACACAGAAGACCAGTACAGTAACACAGAAGTCCAGTACAGTAACACAGAAGACAAGTACAGTAACACTGAAGGCCAGTACAGTAACACAGAAAGACCGCTTACAGTTACACTCAGACAAGTACGTAAACAGAAGACCAATGTACAGTAACACGAAGACCCAGTACAGTAACACAGATGACAGTAAAGTAACACAGAAGACCAGTACATAACACAGAAGACAAGAACAGTAACACAGAAGACCAGTACAGAAACACGATGACCGTACAGTAACACAGAAGACAAGGCAAACAGTAACACACATGACAGTTCAGTAACACAGAAGACCAGTTACAGTAACACAGAAAGGACCAGTACAGTAAACACGGAAGACCAGTTACAGTAACACACAAGACCAGTATTACAGTAACACAGAAGACAGTAAAGTACACAAGACCAGTACAGTAACACAGATAGACCAGTACAGTAAACACAGAAGACAGTACAGTAAAACACAGAAGACAAGAACAGTAGACGCAGCTAAGACCAGTACAGTTAAACACAGTAAGACCAGTCAGTAACACAGATGACCGTACAGAACAACAAGACCAGTAATTAGATGACAACCTGACATATTGTCTGAGTACTTGTTTGTCTTTATCGTCTGGTCTTCATCAGCAGAAATTATATTTTATGTACCAGTGTGTTGTTCATGTCATTGTTGTTCATGTCGGTGTTGTTCATGTCATGTTGTTCATGTCGGTATTGTTTCATGTCATTGTTGTTATGTCGGCGGTATTGTTAATGTCATTGTTGCTTCATGTCGTATTGTTATGTCATTGTTGGTTCTGTCGGTTATTGTTCATTGTCATTGTTGTTCATGTCGGTATTGTTCATGTCATTGTTGTTTCATTGTCGGTATTGTTTCATGTCCATTGTTGTTCATGTCGGTGTTGTTCATGTCATTGTTGTTCATGTCGGTGTTGTTATGTTCATTGTTGTTCATGTCGTTGTTGTTCATGTCATGTTGTTCATGTCGGTATTGATTCATGTCATTGTGTTCCATGTCGTGTTGGTTCATGTCATTGTGTTCATGTCGGTATTGTTCAGTCATTGTTGTTCATGTCGGTGTTGTTCATGTCATTGTTGTTCAAGTGGGTGTTGTGCATGTCATTGTTGTTCATGTCGGTGTTGTTCATGTTGGATCATTGTTGTTCATGTCGGTATTGTTCATGGCATTGTTGTCAATGTCGGTGTTGTTTCATGTCATTTGTTGTTCATCGGTGTTGTTATGTCCTTGTTGTTCTGTCGGTGTTGTTCTTGTCATTGTTGTTCATGTCGGTCATTGTTCATGTCATTGTTGTTATGGTCGGTGTTGTTATGCTTTGTTGTTCATGTCGGTGTTGTTCATGTCATTGTTGTCATGACGGTATTGTTCATGTCATTGTTGTTCTAACGGTATTGTTCCTAACTGTGTTGTTCATGTCGGTATTGTTCTGTCGGTATTGTTCATGTACAGCATGACTCTTTAATTATCTCAGTATGTTTTTCGGTTGCGTTTATTCATCATAGTGAACATGAATGGTTGTTTTGAAGTGTGCATTCATAACCATAGTGAACATGAATGATTGTTCTTGTATATGTGTTCATTCTCATAGTGAAACATGATGCTTGTTCTTGTATGTGTTCATTCATCATAGTGAACATGAATGTTGTCTTGTATTTGTTTCATCTCATAGTGAAACCATGGAATGTTGTTCTTGTATGTGATCGTTCATCATAGTTAACATGAATGTTGTTCTTGTATGTGATCATTCGTTCATAGTGACAAGAATGTTGTTCTTGTATGTGATCGTTCATCATAGTGAACATGAATGTTGTTCTTGTATGTGATCGTTCATCATATGTGAACATGAAGTTGTTCTTGTATGTGATCATTCATCATAGTGGAACATTGAATGTTGTTCTTGTATGTGATCGTTATCATAGTGAACAGAATGCTTGTTCTTGTATGTGATCATTCATCATAGTGAACATGAATGTTGTTTCTTGTATTGTGATCAATCATCATAGTGAAGATGCTGGTTGGACTATGCCGGAGTAAGTCTTTTCAAATCCAACTTTTCAGCAAATCAACTCTCTTCCCCTGACCCTTCAGTCATATGTCCTATACATACTCACATAGTCTGCCCTGACCTTCACGTCACTATGCTCCCTATATTACTCACCTTAGTTCTGCCCCTGACCCTTCACGTCACTATGCTCCCCTATACATACTCACACAGTCTCCCGTGACCTTCACGTTCACTATGTTCCCCTATACATACCTCACATTAGTCTCCCCTGACCTTCACGGTCACTATGTTCCTTATACATAACTCAATAGCTCCCCTGACACTTCACGTCACTAGGTTCCTATACATACTCCATTGTCTGCTCAGGTTAAAGCTGTTTGTTAACTGATAAAGGTCGACTGTGTGGTGTTAGATCTTAAGCTTAAAAGTAGTGAATATTACCTTCATGTGGGATTCAGACATAAACATTTAGACAGAGTTTGGGATGGAAAATAAACTTCAAGTACAATATCAGTTTAATGAAGTAATTTCATAAAATATTATAAAAATTTCACGCATGTAACTTTATACATTTTCTGTTATATGATAAGAGTATATACAACAGGATATTTTACCGTTATTTTCCCTTATGATGTCTTAAATGCCTTTGTTTCACAAAGGAGACATTTATATCAGACTAATTACACATAAATACAGTCTCTTCTCTATAATTAACTAGTTTTTATAACTAGAGGAATCAGACAGGTACAAGTATTGCCCAGAAATATGATATGGTGAGAAAGAGCAATTAACAACTGTCTAATAAGACTAGTGAACGAGTGTTAACTAGTCGGCTGGTAAATTCACTCTTGCCTCAAGACGAACACCTAGCTTGGACGTGTGTAGGTCACGTGACAACTGAAGCGGGTAAAACACTAACCAAATATTCAGTGATTGGGGAGGTAACAACAAACAAAAGACTATGTTCAGCCATACTTTTGCATGAGTAGGATATTTTTGTAATCTAAGTCCTTTACATAAAACAGACACATAATAAAACTACACATTACAGCCAGATTTAAATACTTAATTGTAACATACAAAAAAATTGTATACAAAAAGTAATAATAATACAAGGGCGTTCATTTCAATTTAGCTATTAAAGGAAATGGAACGAGAGTGTGCAGACGGGCCGCAACAGTGGGCGGAACGTTGTCAAGAAAATTTTTATTTTTTTTTTTTATTATCACACGGCGATTCCCACCAAGGCAGGGTGGCCCGAAAAAGAATTACTTTCTCATCAGTCGATCCATCACTGTCTTGCCAGAAAGGGGCTTTACAATACAGTTTTTAAACTGCAAACAGTAACACCCATCTTCAGAGTGCTAGGCCACTGTACTTCCACTCTCCAGGGACTAAGTCGGCTGCCGGAGTCTGAACCCCTCATAAACTGTTACTATTGCTCACAACTCCAACAGGCACGTCAAGTATTAAAATCATATTGTCTCCATTCACTCCTATCAAAACACGTCACGATGCCTGCTGGAAGTCCAAGCCCTCGCACACAAAACCTCCTTTACCCCCTCCGCCAAACCATTCCTAGGCCGACCCCTACCCCGCCTTTCCTTCACTACAGACTGATACCACTGATTGAAGTCATTCTGTTCGCTCCATCTATTACATGTCCGACCACCTCAACAAACCTTCTCAGCCCTCTGGCAAAGTTTGGTAATCCCGCACCTCCTCCTAACTTCCAAACGACGAATTCTCTGCATTAAATTCACACACACATTGACTCAGACATGACATCTCCGCTGCTTCAGCCTTCCTCGATGTACATCATTATAATACCCACGCTTCACACCCAATATAGTGCGTTGGTAAAACGATACTCTCATACATTCCCCTCTTTGCCTCCAAGGACAAAGTTCTTTTGTCTCCACATGAAGACCAGTACAGTAAACACAGAAGAACAGTTACAGTAACCAGAAGACAGTACATAAACAGAAGACAGTCAGTAACCACAGAAGAACAGGTATACAGTAACACAGCGAGAACCAGTACAATAACACAGAAGACACAGTACAGAAATACAGAAGCGAACAGCTTCAGTAACACAGAAAAAAGACCAGTACAGTAACACAGAAGACCAGTACACTAACCACAGAAGGACAGTACAGCAACACAGAAGAACAGTTACAGTAAATAACACAGTAAGACCAGTACTGTAACACAGAGTCCAGTACAATAACACAGAAAGCCCAGTACAGTAACACAGAAGACCAGTACAATAAACACAGAAGACCAGTACAGTAACACAGAAGACCAGTACAGTAACACAGAAGAAACAAGTACAGTAAACACAGAAGACCGTACAGTAACACAGATAGACAGTACAGTAACACAGATGACCAGTACAGTAACACACAGAAGACCAGTCCAGTAACACAGAAGGACCAGAATACAGTAAAAACAGGGACCAGTACAGTAACACAGAAAAGGACAGTTACAGTAACACAGAAGACCGTCAGTAACACGAAGATCAGTACAGTAACACAGAAGACAGTACAGTAAACACAGGAGACCAGTACAGTAACACAGAAGACATGTACAGTAGTAAAAACAGAAGAACAGTAAGTAACACAGAAGACAGGACGGTAACACTGAAGTGGACCCAGTACAAGTAACACGGAAGACCAGTACAGTAAAACACAGGAAGACCAGTACAGTAACACAGAAGACAGTACGTAACACAGAAGACCAGTACAGTAACACAGAAGGAGAAAAGAGACCAGTACAAGTAAAACACAGAAGACCAGTACAGTACACAGAAGACCAGTTACAGTACCCACAGAAGACAGTACAGTAACACAGAAGACCAGTACAGTAACACAAGGAAAAGACCAGTGCAGTAACACAGAAGACCAGTAACCCCAGTCTAACACACAAGGACCAGTTACAGTAACACAGAAGACCAGTATACGTAACACAGAAGACCAGACAGTAACTCAGAAGACCAGACAGTAACACAGAAGACCCAGCCTACAGTAACAAGGAAGACCAGTGCTCGAGTATAAGGTGTAAACACAGATAGACCGTACAGTAACACAGAAGACCAGTACCGTAACACAGAATACAGTACTGTACACAGAAGACCAGTACAGTAACACAGAAGAACAGTACAGTAACACAGAAGACCAGTTACAGTAAACAGAAGACCAGTACAGTAACAAGAAGACAGTACAGTAACACCAGAAGACAGTACAGTAAACACAGAAGACCAGACAGTAACCAGAAGGACGAGTGTACAGTTACAAGAGAACAGTACAGTAACACAGTAAGACCAGTACAGTAAACACAGAAGACCAGTAAAGTAACACAAGAAGTCCAGTATACAGTAAACACAGAAGACCAGTACAGTAACACAGAAGAGCAGTCCAGTAAACACAGAAGACCAGTACAGTAACACAGAAGGAACCAGTACAGTAACACAGAAGACCCAGTACAGTAACACAGTAAGGACCCAGGTACAGTAACAAGAAGACCAGATACGTAACACATAAGCCAGTACAGTAACCAGAAGACCAGTACCGTTAACACCACAAGACCAGTTCAGTACACAGAAGACCAGTACAGTAACACAGAAAGACAGTAAGCTAACACAGAAGGACCAGTACAGTAACACGAAGACCAGTACAGTAAAACACAGAAGTACCAGTACAGTAAACACCACAAGTCAAGAACAGTACAGTAACACATCCATATGACCAGTACGTACAGTAACACAGAAAGGGACCAGCTACGTACACACAAGAACCAGTACAGTAACCACACAAGACCAGTACGTACAGTAACACAGAAGACCAGTACAGTAACTCACAAGTCCAGTACAGATAACAACAAGACCAGTACGCCTTCAGTAACACTGGAGACCAGCTACAGTAACACAGAGAAGATCAGTACAGTAACACACAAGACCCACAGTACAGTAAACACGAAGACCAGTTATCAGTAACACACAAGAACCAGTACAGTAACACACAAGGACCAGTACAGTAAACACACATGACCAGTACAGATTACACAGAAGACAGTCAGTAACACAGAGACCAGTACATTAACACAAGAAGACCAGTACAGTAACCACAGAAGTCAGTACAGTAAACACATGACGACCAGTACTGTAAACAGAAGACCAGTTACAGTAACAACAGAAGACCAGTACAGTAAAACAGAAGACCAGTACATTAACACTGAAGACATGTACAGTAACACACAAGACCAGTACAGTAACACACAAGACCAGTACAGTAACACACCAAGATACAGTTACAGTAACACAGAAGACCAGTACAGTAACACAGTAGACCGTACAGTAACACACAAGACCAGTACAGTAACACAGAGACAGTAACGTAACAACAAGACCCGTGACAGTCACACAATGGTCCAGTACAGTAACACACAATACCTGTACAGTAACACAGAAGACAGTAAACGTAACACAGAAGTCCAGTACAGTAACACAGTAAGACCAGTACTGTAAACACAGAAGACGAGTCCAGTAACACAGAAAAAAAAGGGACTGTACGGTATAACACAGAAAGACCAGTACAGTAACACAGAACGACCAGTACAGTAACACGAAGACCAGTACAGTACACACAGGATGACCAGTACAGTAACACAGAAGTCCAGTACAGTAAACACAGCAAGACCAGTACAGAACAAAGAAGACCAAGTACGTAAACACAAAGACCAGTACAGTAACACACAGACCAGTCAGTAACACAGAAGACCAGTTCAGTAAACACACAAGACCCAGTACAGTAACACACAAGACCAGACAGTAACACACAAGACAGTACGTAAACGAAGACCAGTACAGTAACACAGAAGACCTGTACAGTAACACAGAAAGACCAGTACAGTAACCACCACAAGACCAGTACAGTAACACAGAAGAAGACCAGTACAGTAACACAGAAGAACCAGTAACAGTAACACAGAAGACCAGCTACAGTAACAACACAGAAGTCCAGTACAGTAACACAGAAGACCAGTACAGTAACAGAAGACCAGTACAGTTAAACTCAGAAGACCAGTACTGTAACACAGAAGACCAGTACAGTAAACACAGAAGACCAGTTACAGTAACACAGAAGAACAGTACAGTAACACAGAAGAAAAAAACAGTACAGTACATAAGACCAGTACAGTAAACACTGAAGACCAGTACAGTAACACAGAAGTCCAGTACAGTAAACAGAAGACCAGTACAGTAACACAGAGAAACAGTACAGTAACACAAGACCAGTACGTAACACAGAAGACCCAGTACATACAGTAACACAGAAGACCAGTACAGTAAAACAGAAGACCAGTACAGTAACCTAAACACTGAAGAACAGTCAGTAACAACAAGACAGTACAGTATCCACAGAAGACCAGTACAGTAAAACAGAAGAACAGTAGTAAACAAGACCAGTACAGTAATACACAAGACCAGTACAGTAACACAGAGAACAGTACAGTAACAACAAGACCAGTACAGTAACACAGAAGACCGTACAGTAACACACAAGCCAGTACAGAATCAAAGAAGACCAGTTCAGTAACAAACAAGACCAGTACAGTAACACAGAAGACCAGTACAGTATCACAGAAAGACCAGTACAGTAACACACAAGACCCCGTACAGGAAACAGAATGGGACAAAAACCCAGTACGTAACACACAAGACCAGTACAGTAAACACAGAAGACAGTAACAGTAACACAGGAAGACCAGAACAGTAACACAGAAGACCCGTACGTAACACAGAAGGACCAGTACAGTAACACAGAGAACCAGTACGTAACACAGTAAGACCAGAACAGTAAACAAGAAGCCCAGTACAGTACACAGAAGACCAGTACAGTACACAGAAGACCAGTACAGTAACACACAAGACCAGAACCGTAACACAGAAGACCAGAACAGTAACACAGATGTCCAGAAACAGTAACAACAAGAAGACCAGTACAGTAACACAGAAGACAGTAAAGTTAACACAGAAGACCAGAACAGTAACACAGAAGACCAGTTCAGTTACACAGCAAGACCAGTACAGTAACACAGAAAGTCAGTACAGGAACACAGAAGACCAGACAGTAACACAGAGACCAGAACAGTAAACACAGAAAGACCAGTACAGTAACACAGGAAGCAAGACCAGTTACAGTAACACAGAAGATCGTAAGTAACACCACAAGACCGAACATTAACACCAGAAGACCAGAAACAGTAACACAAGAAAGACCACGACAGTAAACACAGAAGACCAGTCTACAGTAAACACAGAAGACCATACAGTAACACAGAAAGACCTGTACAGTACCACAGAAGACCAGAACAGTAACACAGAAGACCAGTACAGTAACACAGAAGACCAGTACAGTAACACAGAAGACCAGAACAGAACACAGAAGACCAGTACAGTAACACAGAGACCCGTTACAGTAACACAGAAGACCAGTACAGTAACACAAGAAGACAGAAAACAGTAACACAGAAGACCAGTACAGTAACACAGAAGACCAGTACAGTCATAACACAGAAGACCAGAAAAGTAAACACAGAAGACCAGTACAGTAACACAGAAGCCAGAAACAGTAAACACAGAAGACCAGTACAGTAACACAGAAGACCAGTACAGTAACACAGAAGGACCGTACAGTACACAGAAGACCAGTCACTGTAACACAGAGAAGACAGTGCAGTAAACAGAAGACCAGTACAGTAACACAGATAAGACCCAGTACAGAACACAGAGGGACCGTACAGTAACACAGATGACCAGTACAGTAACACAAGAAAGACCAGTACAGTAACACAGAAAAGACCAGTGCAGTAACACAGAAGACCAGACAGTAAAAAACACAGACAGACAGTATAGAAACAAACGAAGTACCAGTGCGTAACACAGAAGACCAGTACAGTAACACAGAAGACCAGTACAGTAACACAGAAGACCAGTGCAGTAACTCCAGAAGACAGTACAGTAACACTGAAGACCAGTACAAGTAAACAGAAGACCAGTGCAGTAACACAGAAAGACCGTACAGTAACCAAGAAGAAGACCGTACAGTAAACACAGGAAGACCAGTTCAGTAACACAGTAGACCAGCTACAGTAACACCAGAAGACCAGTACGGTAACACAGAAGACCAGTACGGTAACACAGAAGACCAGTACAGTAACCAGAAGACCAGTACAGTAAACACAGAAAAGACCTCGTGCAGTATTGCAGTAACACAGAGCCCAGTACGTAACACTGAAGACCAGTACAGTAAACACAGAAGACCCGTACAGTAACACAGAAGGACAGATACAGTAACACAGTAGACCAGTACAGTAACCACAGAGACCAGGGCAGTAACACAGAAGACCAGTACAGTCAGTAAACACAGAAGAACAGACAGTAACACAGAAAGAACGTACAGTTCCAAGAAGTACAGTACGTAAACAAGAAGACCAGTTAGATTAACACAGAAGACCGAACAGTAACACGAAGACCAGTACTGTAAAAAACAGAAGACCAGAACAGTAAACAGAAGACAGTACAGTTACACGAAGACCAGTACAGTAACACGTAAGACCAGTACAGTAAAACAGAAAGACAGAGTTACCAGTACACTAGAAGACCAGTAAACAGTTTAAACACGAAGACCCAGTACAGTAACACAGAAAAGACCAAGTGCTGTATCACGAAGACAGTACTGTAAACAGAAGACAGTACGTAACACAGAAGAACATTACAGTAAACAGAAGGAACCAGTACAGAATAAACAGAAGACCCAGGATTAGTACACAGAGACCAGAACGTAACACAGAAGACCAGAAACAGTAACACAGAAGACCAGTACAGTAACACAGAAGACCTGAACAGTAACACTGAAGACCTGTACAGCTTAAACACAGAAGACCAGCAACAGTAAACACAGAAGACCCAGTACAGTAACACAGAAAGACAAGAACAGTTAACACAGAAGACCAGTACAGTAATACAGAAGACCAGAAAAACAGTAACAAGAAGACCAGTACAGTTAACACCGAGACCAGAACAGTAACACAGAAGACCCGTACAGTAACAACAGAAGACCAGTACAATAACACAGAAGACCAGCTTCGTAACACAGAAGCCAGTAACAGTAACACAGAAGACCAGAACAGTAAACACAGAAAGGACCAGTACAGTACACAGAGACCAGTAAGTAACACAGAAAGACCAGGAACAAGTAACACAGAAGACCAGTGCAGATAACACAGAAGACAGTGCAGTAACACAGAAGACCAGTACATAACACGAAGGACCAGAACAGTAACACAGAAATAAAAAAAAAAGACCAGCCTGCAGTATACACAGAAGACCAGAACAGTAACACAGAAGACCAGAACAGTAACACAGAAGGACCAGCTGCAGTAACACAGAAGGACCAGTGCTCAGTAACACAGAAGACAATTTACAGTACACAGAGACCAGAACAGCTAACACAGAAGACCAGTGGCAGTTACACAGAAGACCATTACAGTAAACACAGGAAGACCAGTACAGTAACACTGAAGACCAGGAAACAGTAAACAGAAGACCGTATAGTAACACAGAAGACCAGTACAGTAACAGAAAGACCAGTACAGTAACACAGAAAAGACCGTAAGTAAAACAGAAGACCATTACAGAACACAGAAAAGACCAGAACAGTTAACACAGAGGACAGTGCAGTAACACAGAAGACCAGTACAGTAACACAGATAGATCAGTACAGTAACCACAGATGACCAGGAACAGTAACACAGAGAACCCAGTCACAGTAAACAGAAGACCAGAAAAGTAACTCAGTAAGACCAGTACTGTAACACAGAAGACCTGTACAGTAACACAGAAGACAGACAGTAACACAGAAGGACCTGTACAGTAACACAGAAGACCAGTACAGTAACACTGAAGACAGGACAGTAAACACTGAAGACAGTAAGTAACACAGAAGACCAGTTACTGTAACACAGAAGGACCAGTACAAGTAACAACAGGAGACCAGTTACAGTAACACAGAGACCAGTACAGTAACACAAGACCAGATACAGTAAACACAAAAGACCAGTACAGTAACCACGAAGACCAGTACAGTAACCCAGAAGACACAGTACAGTAACACAGAAGACCAGTACAGTAACACAGAAGACCAGATCGTAACACAGAAGACCACATAGAGTACGTACACAGAAGACCAGTACAGTAACACAAGACCAGAACAGTAACAAGAAGACAGCTTATACAGTAAACACAGAGACCAGTACAGTAACACAGGAAGACAAAGTACAGTTAACACAGAAGACCAGTACAGTAACACAGAAGAAACAGGTCAGTAACACAGAAGACCAGTACAGTACATATCGAAGACAGTACAGAAACTACAGGATATACATTTAAGTCTCATATATGTAATCTACGTAACACCAGAAGACCCAGAAACAGTATAACGTAACATAGAAGACCATTACAGTAACACAGAAGGACCAGAGCAACATAAGTCTTTGTAACACATGAAGACCCAGTGCAGTAGCCACAGAAGACCAGAACCGTAACACAGAAAAGCAGTACAGTAACACAGAAAGCCAGCTACAGTAAACAGTAGACCCGTACAGTACACAAAGAGCCAGTACACTAACACAGAAGGACCAGAACAGAACCAGAAAAAAGGACCCAGTACCAGTAACACAGAAGACCAGTACAGAAACAAAGAAGACAGAACAGTAACACAGAAGACCAGTAGTAACACAGAAGACCAGTACAGTAACACAGGAGACCAGTAAGTTAACACTGAAGACCTGTACAGTAACACGAAAGACCAGTACTGTTAACACAGAAGGAACAGTACAGTAAAACAGAAGACCAGAACAGTAACTCAGAACACCAGTACAGTAACACAGAAGACCAGTTGCAGTAACACAGAAGACCAGAAACAGTACACAGAAGACCAGTTACAGTAACAACAGGAAGGACCAGTACAGTAAACAGAAGACCAGTATGTACAGTAACACAGAAGACGTACAGAGTAAAACACAGAAGTCCCAGCTACAGCTAACACAGCAAGACCAGTCAGTAATCACAGAAAAGAAGACCAGTTACAGTAACCAACAGAAAAGACCAGTACTGTAACACAGAAGAAAAGTACAGTAACACAAAAGACCAGACAGTAACCACAGAAGGACCAGTACAGTAACACAGAGAACAGTACAGTAACCACTGATGACCAGTACAGTACACAGAAGACATACAGTAACACAGAAGATCAGTACAGTATCACAGGAGACCAGTACATAACCACAGAAGACCAAGTAATACAGTACACACAGAAGAAACAGTTACAGTAACACAGAAAAACCAGTACAGTAACACAGAAGACCAGTACAAGAAACAGAAGACAGTACAGGAAACACAGAAGAACAGTTTACAGTAAACACAGAAGACCAGTACAGTAACACAGAAGACCAGCTATTTTTTAAAACCCAATATTAACACAGAGCAGACCAGTACAGTAACACAGAAGACCAGTACAAAAACAGAAAGACAGCTACGAATAAGTAACACAGAAGACCAGTACAGTACACACAGAAGACAGTTACAGAGTAAACAGTAGCCCAGTTCAGTAACACAGAAGACAGTTACAGTAACACAGAAAGACCAGTACAGTAAAACACAGTGAAGGGACCAGTACGTTACACAGAAGACCAGCTACAGTAAAACACAGGAGACCAGTACAGTAACTCAGAAGACAGTACAGTAACACAGAAGACCAGTGCAGTCAACACAGAAGATCAGAACAGTAAACACAGAAGACCAGTTAAAGTAACAAGAGAGAGGAGGACCAAGTACAGATAAACAGATACCAGTTACATGTAACTCAGAAGACCAGTACCGTAACACAGAAGCACAGTACAGTAACCACCAGAGACCAGTACAGGTAAACCACAGAAGCCCAGTACGTACACAGAAGCCAGTACAGTAACACAGGAAGACCAGTACGTAACACAGAAGACCAGTACAGTCACTCACAGAAGACCAGTACAGTAACACAGAAGGACCAGTACAGTAAACACAGAAGACCAGTACCTACAGTTAACAAGAAGCCAGTTTACAGTAAACACAGAAGACCAGCTCAGTAACAAGAAGACCAGTGCAGTAAACAGAAGACCAGTACGTAACACACAAGACAGTACAGTAACACAGAAGACCAGTACAGTAACACAGAAGACCAGCTACAGAGTAACTCAGAAGACAGTACAGAGTACAGTAACACAGACGACCAGACAGTAAACAGAAAGGACCAGATGCAGTAACACTAGAAGACCAGTACAGTAACACAGAAGACCAGTACAGTAACACAGAAAGGACAGTACATTTAAACAGAAGACCAGTACAGTAAAACACAGAAGACAGTACAGTAACACAGAGGACCAGTACAGTAACACAGAAGACCAGCTACAGTAATCAGAATACCAGTACAGTAACACAGATGACAGATCAGTTAAACAACAGAAGACCAGCTACAGTAACACAGAAGCGAGAGTACAGTAACACAGAAGAAACAGTACAGTAAACACAGAAGGACCAGTACAGTAAACACAGAAGACCAGTTACAGTAACACAGAAGACCATAAAGTAAACACAGAAGACAGTACGTAACACTCAGAAGACAGTACAGTAACACAGAAGACCAGTACAGTAACACATGAAGACAGTACAGTAACACAGAAGACCAGTAAGTAACACAGAAGACAGTACAGTACACAGAAGACCAGTACAGTCTAACACATAGGACCAGTACACGTAACACAGAAGACCAGAACAGTAACACACAGAACAGTACAGTAACACAGAAGACATTTACAGTAACACAGAAGTCCAGTACAAGTAACACAGGGAACAAGTTACAGTAAACACAGAGACCAGTACAGTAACACAGAAGACAGTACGTAACACAGAGACCAGTACAGTAAACGACAGAAGAACAGTAACAGTAACACACAAGACCAGTACAGTAACACACAAGACCATACGTTACAGTACACCGGAGACTCAGTACAGTAACACAAAAGACCGTACAGTAACACACAAGACAGTACGTTCAGTAACACAGAAGACCAGTAAGTAACACAGAAGACAAGTACAGTAACACACAAGACCAGTACAGTACACACAGAAGACCAGTACAGTAACAAACAAGACCAGTCACAGTAACACTACAAGACAGTACAGTATCACAAGACCAGTTTCAGTAACACAGACGCCAGTACAGTACACAGAGACAGTACTCGTAACAAAAGAAGACCAGTACAGTAACACAGAGACAGTACAGTAACACAGAAAGCCCAGTACAGTAACACAGTAAGACCATAGTACAGTAACACAGAAGGACCGTACAGTAACACAGATGACCAGTTTCAGTAACACAGAAGACCAGTACAGTAACACACAAGACAGTACAGAAAACAGAAGACCAGTACAGTAACACACAAGACCAGTACAGTTACACAGAAGACCCCAGTACAGTACAAGAAAGACCAGTACATTAAACACAAGACCAGTACAGTAACACAGAAGACCAGTACCAGTAACACACAAGACAGTACAGTAACACACAAGAACCAGTTACAGTAACACACAAGTACAGTACAGTAACACAGAAGACCAGTGACAGTACCACAGAAATACCAGTACAGTTAACACAGAAGACCAGTTACAGTCACACAGAAGACCAGTTTACGTAACACAGAAGACAGTACCAGCGTAAACACAGACAGCAACAGTACAGTAACACAGAAGACCAGTACAGTAACACAGAGACCCAGTACAGTAAAACTGAAAGACCAGTACAGATAAACATACAGAAGAACCGTACAGTAAACACAGAAGACCAGTACAGTAAACACTGAAGGACCAGTACAGTAACACAGATGGACAGTACAGTAATCAACACACAAGACCATCTTACGTTAACACAGTAAGACCTCATACAGTAAACACACAAAGCCTGTTAAGTTACACCCAAGACCAGTTACATTAACACACAAGACCAGTACAGTAAACACAGAAGACAGCTACAGTAAACTGCAAGACAGTTACAGTAAAACACAGAAGACCAGTACAGTAACACACCAAGACAGACACACCACACAACTACAGCTAACACAGGAAGACCAGTACAGTAACACAGAAAGACCAGTACAGAAAACACAGAAGAACCCGAGCTACAGTAACACAGAAGAACCAGTTACAGTAACACAGAAGACCGTACAGTAACACAGAAGACCAGTACAGTAACACAGAAGAACCAGTACAGTAACACTGATGACCAGTTACAGTAACACAGAAGACCAGTACAGTAAAACAGGAAGAACAGTACAGTAAACAGAAAGAAACAGTAAAGTAACACAAGACCAGTACAGTAAACAGAAGACCAGTACAGTAACACAGAAGACCATACAGTAACACAGAAGACCATTACAGTAACACAGTAGAACAGTACATAACACAAGACCAGTTACAGTAACACAGAAGACAGTACAGAACACAGAAGACCTGTACAGTAACACGAAAGGGACCAGTACTACAGTAACACAGAAAGAACAGTACAGTAACATCAAAGACACGTACAGTAACACAGAAAAGTCTGTAACAGAGTAACACAGACAGAACAGTAACAGTAACACAAGACAGTACAGTAACACACAAGACCAGTCAGTAACACAGAAGAACCGACAGTAGTAACACACAAGACCAGTACAGTAACACAGAAGACCAGTACAGTAACACACAAGACCAGTACAGTAACACATGGAAGACAGTAGAGATTATAACAACAAGATCTACATCAGTTACAGTAACCAGAAGACCAGTATAGAATAGTTAACACAGAAAGTCAGTACAGCCATAAACACAAGACCAGTACCAGTAACACAGGAAGACCAGTAACAGATAACCCACAAGACCAGTACAGTAACACAGAAGACCAGTACAGTAACACAGAAGACCAGTAAACAGTAACAAGATGACCAGAACGTAACACACAGACAGAACAAGTAAACACAGAAGCCAGAACAGTAACACACAAGACCAGTACAGTAACACAGAAAAGACAGTCAGTAACACAGATACAGTACAGTCAAACACACAAGACAGACAGTAACACAGTAAGACCAGTACAGTAACACAGAAGCAGTACAGTAACACAGAAGACCAGTACAGTAACACAGTAGACCAGTACAGTAACACAGAAGACCAGTACAGTAACACAGAAGACCAGTACAGTAACACAGAAGACCAGTACAGTAACACAGAAGTCCAGTACAGTAACACAGAAGACAAGTACAGTAACACAGAAGGCCAGTACAGTAACACAGAAAGACCGCTTACAGTTACACTCAGACAAGTACGTAAACAGAAGACCAATGTACAGTAACACGAAGACCCAGTACAGTAACACAGATGACAGTAAAGTAACACAGAAGACCAGTACATAACACAGAAGACAAGAACAGTAACACAGAAGACCAGTACAGAAACACGATGACCGTACAGTAACACAGAAGACAAGGCAAACAGTAACACACATGACAGTTCAGTAACACAGAAGACCAGTTACAGTAACACAGAAAGGACCAGTACAGTAAACACGGAAGACCAGTTACAGTAACACACAAGACCAGTATTACAGTAACACAGAAGACAGTAAAGTACACAAGACCAGTACAGTAACACAGATAGACCAGTACAGTAAACACAGAAGACAGTACAGTAAAACACAGAAGACAAGAACAGTAGACGCAGCTAAGACCAGTACAGTTAAACACAGTAAGACCAGTCAGTAACACAGATGACCGTACAGAACAACAAGACCAGTAATTAGATGACAACCTGACATATTGTCTGAGTACTTGTTTGTCTTTATCGTCTGGTCTTCATCAGCAGAAATTATATTTTATGTACCAGTGTGTTGTTCATGTCATTGTTGTTCATGTCGGTGTTGTTCATGTCATGTTGTTCATGTCGGTATTGTTTCATGTCATTGTTGTTATGTCGGCGGTATTGTTAATGTCATTGTTGCTTCATGTCGTATTGTTATGTCATTGTTGGTTCTGTCGGTTATTGTTCATGTCATTGTTGTTCATGTCGGTATTGTTCATGTCATTGTTGTTCATGTCGGTATTGTTCATGTCATTGTTGTTCATGTCGGTGTTGTTCATGTCATTGTTGTTCATGTCGGTGTTGTTATGTTCATTGTTGTTCATGTCGTTGTTGTTCATGTCATGTTGTTCATGTCGGTATTGATTCATGTCATTGTGTTCCATGTCGTGTTGGTTCATGTCATTGTGTTCATGTCGGTATTGTTCATGTCATTGTTGTTCATGTCGGTGTTGTTCATGTCATTGTTGTTCATGTCGGTGTTGTTCATGTCATTGTTGTTCATGTCGGTGTTGTTCATGTTGGATCATTGTTGTTCATGTCGGTATTGTTCATGGCATTGTTGTCAATGTCGGTGTTGTTTCATGTCATTTGTTGTTCATCGGTGTTGTTATGTCCTTGTTGTTCTGTCGGTGTTGTTCTTGTCATTGTTGTTCATGTCGGTCATTGTTCATGTCATTGTTGTTATGGTCGGTGTTGTTATGCTTTGTTGTTCATGTCGGTGTTGTTCATGTCATTGTTGTCATGACGGTATTGTTCATGTCATTGTTGTTCTAACGGTATTGTTCCTAACTGTGTTGTTCATGTCGGTATTGTTCTGTCGGTATTGTTCATGTACAGCATGACTCTTTAATTATCTCAGTATGTTTTTCGGTTGCGTTTATTCATCATAGTGAACATGAATGGTTGTTTTGAAGTGTGCATTCATAACCATAGTGAACATGAATGATTGTTCTTGTATATGTGTTCATTCTCATAGTGAAACATGATGCTTGTTCTTGTATGTGTTCATTCATCATAGTGAACATGAATGTTGTCTTGTATTTGTTTCATCTCATAGTGAAACCATGGAATGTTGTTCTTGTATGTGATCGTTCATCATAGTTAACATGAATGTTGTTCTTGTATGTGATCATTCGTTCATAGTGACAAGAATGTTGTTCTTGTATGTGATCGTTCATCATAGTGAACATGAATGTTGTTCTTGTATGTGATCGTTCATCATATGTGAACATGAAGTTGTTCTTGTATGTGATCATTCATCATAGTGGAACATTGAATGTTGTTCTTGTATGTGATCGTTATCATAGTGAACAGAATGCTTGTTCTTGTATGTGATCATTCATCATAGTGAACATGAATGTTGTTTCTTGTATTGTGATCAATCATCATAGTGAAGATGCTGGTTGGACTATGCCGGAGTAAGTCTTTTCAAATCCAACTTTTCAGCAAATCAACTCTCTTCCCCTGACCCTTCAGTCATATGTCCTATACATACTCACATAGTCTGCCCTGACCTTCACGTCACTATGCTCCCTATATTACTCACCTTAGTTCTGCCCCTGACCCTTCACGTCACTATGCTCCCCTATACATACTCACACAGTCTCCCGTGACCTTCACGTTCACTATGTTCCCCTATACATACCTCACATTAGTCTCCCCTGACCTTCACGGTCACTATGTTCCTTATACATAACTCAATAGCTCCCCTGACACTTCACGTCACTAGGTTCCTATACATACTCCATTGTCTGCTCAGGTTAAAGCTGTTTGTTAACTGATAAAGGTCGACTGTGTGGTGTTAGATCTTAAGCTTAAAAGTAGTGAATATTACCTTCATGTGGGATTCAGACATAAACATTTAGACAGAGTTTGGGATGGAAAATAAACTTCAAGTACAATATCAGTTTAATGAAGTAATTTCATAAAATATTATAAAAATTTCACGCATGTAACTTTATACATTTTCTGTTATATGATAAGAGTATATACAACAGGATATTTTACCGTTATTTTCCCTTATGATGTCTTAAATGCCTTTGTTTCACAAAGGAGACATTTATATCAGACTAATTACACATAAATACAGTCTCTTCTCTATAATTAACTAGTTTTTATAACTAGAGGAATCAGACAGGTACAAGTATTGCCCAGAAATATGATATGGTGAGAAAGAGCAATTAACAACTGTCTAATAAGACTAGTGAACGAGTGTTAACTAGTCGGCTGGTAAATTCACTCTTGCCTCAAGACGAACACCTAGCTTGGACGTGTGTAGGTCACGTGACAACTGAAGCGGGTAAAACACTAACCAAATATTCAGTGATTGGGGAGGTAACAACAAACAAAAGACTATGTTCAGCCATACTTTTGCATGAGTAGGATATTTTTGTAATCTAAGTCCTTTACATAAAACAGACACATAATAAAACTACACATTACAGCCAGATTTAAATACTTAATTGTAACATACAAAAAAATTGTATACAAAAAGTAATAATAATACAAGGGCGTTCATTTCAATTTAGCTATTAAAGGAAATGGAACGAGAGTGTGCAGACGGGCCGCAACAGTGGGCGGAACGTTGTCAAGAAAATTTTTATTTTTTTTTTTTATTATCACACGGCGATTCCCACCAAGGCAGGGTGGCCCGAAAAAGAATTACTTTCTCATCAGTCGATCCATCACTGTCTTGCCAGAAAGGGGCTTTACAATACAGTTTTTAAACTGCAAACAGTAACACCCATCTTCAGAGTGCTAGGCCACTGTACTTCCACTCTCCAGGGACTAAGTCGGCTGCCGGAGTCTGAACCCCTCATAAACTGTTACTATTGCTCACAACTCCAACAGGCACGTCAAGTATTAAAATCATATTGTCTCCATTCACTCCTATCAAAACACGTCACGATGCCTGCTGGAAGTCCAAGCCCTCGCACACAAAACCTCCTTTACCCCCTCCGCCAAACCATTCCTAGGCCGACCCCTACCCCGCCTTTCCTTCACTACAGACTGATACCACTGATTGAAGTCATTCTGTTCGCTCCATCTATTACATGTCCGACCACCTCAACAAACCTTCTCAGCCCTCTGGCAAAGTTTGGTAATCCCGCACCTCCTCCTAACTTCCAAACGACGAATTCTCTGCATTAAATTCACACACACATTGACTCAGACATGACATCTCCGCTGCTTCAGCCTTCCTCGATGTACATCATTATAATACCCACGCTTCACACCCAATATAGAGCGTTGGTAAAACTATACTCTCATACATTCCCCTCTTTGCCTCCAAGGACAAAGTTCTTTGTCTCCACAGACTCCTAAGTGCACCACCCACTCTTTTTCCCTCATCAATTCTATGATTCACCTCATCTTTCATAGACCCATCCGCTGACACGTCCACTCCCAAATATCTGAATACGTTCACCTCCTCCATACTCTCTCCCTCCAATCTGATATTCAATCTTTCATCACCTAATCTTTTTGTTATCCTCATAACCTTACTCTTTCCTGTATTCACCTTTAATTTTCTTCTTTTGCACACCCTACCAAATTCATCCACCAATCTCTGCAACTTTATATTGCATGCGAGTATACTTTTCCATCGTGTCGGTATTGCATAGCATTTATCTCCATGTTATGTTAATAGCTTATTAACATAATGTAACATATTACTATTAACATATATTATAATATACATAATAAAATGTATGACAAAATAAAATATTGAAAACAATGCAACCCTCCCTCCCAAGACAAAAACAAACAAACGATATAAAAGAAGGTAGGAAGGTTGGTGGTCAAGTTAGATCATCAGGATGGTAAAGTGTTGTTATTTTATCCTCATTCAGACTGATGTTATTTGGGTGTAATTACTCATACAGGATTGGAATTGTCTTGATCGCCTAAGGATGTCGAACCTAGGGGAAAGGGTTGTTTTTTTTTTTTCGTTTTTTTTTTAGGGGGACTTACTGCGGGGTGTGAATGTCTTTGATGTGGGGGGGGGGCGAGGTTAGGGAGGTAGTAGTGCATGACGTTTATTAGGAGGGAGTATGCCGCACGATTGGACCGCTATATGTTTTAGGGGAATCATGCTCGACCGTTTGTGCTCTAAAATGTGAGGTTTCTCAATTTAGATTGGAGGGATTGGGAGGGATACGAGGCGGTACAGGGGTTTCTGGAAATATGAATGTGGGTTTAATTGCGTTAATAGGAGCGTTGGGGAATTCTTTTGCGAAGTGTATGGAAGGAATGTGATGGGATAACCGTAGGGTAGGAGTGATATTATTGAGTGGTGGGACACGATTGGCAAGAGGAAGGTGAGAGGACTTCTATAGAGGAGTGGGGTAGAGAACGAAAAATGCAACGTGGGGAATTTTGTCTTATTGGAGAAAACACTGCAGGATGTTAATGTGAAATGGTACGGGGTGTACCCGGTGGCGACAGATTTAGGGGATATCCATATCGTAATTTGTTGCGGCGCGGATAGCGATGGCTTACAGGAGGTATTTTCGGAAGATCGCCTTCGGCGGTTTCGTTACTGCGGGAGCAGGGCAAACGCCGAAGGGCGACTAATTAATGGATTGGAAGTTGCTCGAGCCGATGGGGGCGATATAGCAGGGGACAGTACTTACGACAACTCCCGAGGGAATGAGTTGCTATTGTGGATAAATGGTACGAATCGCAATATGAGAATGTGGGATCTCTAAGGAGGTGCTAGAAAAAATGGGTGATGGGTATGTTGTGATTTAGAGGAATAAGGAATCTAATGATTTGAATGGAAGCATAAGGCTGAGGAGGAGGTTATGATAGCGGTAGTTATTAGAGTTTGAGTGTTGGGAAATTCACCGGGGATCGATGGTATCCCTTTGATTTCTATTAGGAAAACTGGGAATGCCTACGCGACTTTTAGTGGTATTATTTAACGAAATGAAAACAAGCGGAAGACTCGGGGAACAACAAAGAACAGGCGTTGTGGTTATGATTCCAAGAATGGCTTACGGGGACGATTGTCCAAAATTTATTGGTCGATTAAATTATAGTTAATGTGTTGGTTGATTATAAAATTATTGAGAAAATGTTAGGTAAGTGAATTTTAAAAGGTATTAGAGAAGGTTTGATGAATGGCATTTTTATAGTGTAACCCGGAAGCTCAATGTGATGTGGGGCAAGGTATTATACGCAGGTTCATTGACGAAGCGGGAGAAGGTAATGCAGGGGGAATACTGGGCTTTGGACTGGCATGCGGCCTACGATATGCGAAGTTCGTGCAGTGGAAAGATTCCGGAAGGAAATAGTAAGTTGGACGATGTGCTTTGTATGAGCAGGTTATGTTTAGGGTTAAAGATAAATTGGCAGGTTAGGGAATTTAATTTGGAAGGAAACGGGGTTTAAGCAGGGAGTTGTCCTGTATCGCAGTTTCTTTTTGCGTTACTTCAGGATCCTTTTTTGCTGAGCTTGTACGGTGAGGGTGTGAATGAGGTGAAATGTGCGAAGGGGTGGGGATAAACGCGGGAATCGTAGGCTAGTGGATGAACACTCCAACGGATTTTATATAAGGGATCACGGGATTTACGGAAAGTAGGTGAATTGGTTAAAACTTTTTGGGGGAGAGCCAACGGAGATGATGGACAATAAGGGATATGTCAATGCTTATGCACGTGGTGATAGCATTAGTGGGGGGACATAGGTTCAGAGGTGGGTTGGCTCTTTTGATAACTCACATCTAGGTATGTGGAATTGTTCATATGAAAAAACATTAGGAAAGCGAGGAAGGTTAATTCGAGTGAGGGTGTGGATAGGGTTTAGGTCGATTGGGCGGGGTTGCGTGCAGGAGGCTTAATCTTTGCATCAGCGTGTAATGTGCGAATGTTGCGTTTGTTTGGTAGGTTGTGCATGTGGTAAGCATGTACGTTAGTTGCGGTGTGATGAGGAAACGTTTATTGAAGCGTTGTATTTAGATATATATGGGGTTCCGGTTGTGATTGGTTAGCGAGAGATGTTGTGTATTTACCGACTAGTCGGGGTGTGGACTGGGGTTATTGAAATCTTGCACATGAGAATATTAGGTATGTACGTTAAAATAGTTATTTGCGTGCGGGTCGGAGGGTTGGTACTGGTTTTGAAAATTTTTTTGGGATTCGAGGGGATTTGGTACGTTGTAGAATGGTGGGGATTTTTCGAGAGCGAGAAATACATTGCTGAGGAGTTTTAATTTATGCAAGGGATCAAGTCCGAATCAAGATTAGAAACTGGAAGGGTGGCGAGAGAGGGAGGGGGGGTGGCTAGCGTATTATTTAGACGGGTATATATTCCAATGTATGCATGGCGCGATATTGGGTCGCTTGATGGAGTTACGATTGAGGGCGGGTCGTACGGGAGGTCATGTATAAAATTCCTTACAATATATTGCTTCGGGGAGGTGTTAGCGAATAGACGTGTGCAAGTGGGTAAGGAGCGTTGGGGTGTGGGATTTGACACGGGCTTTCCACGTAGTGTATTTTTGTGAGAGATTGGAAAGCGGTAAGATGTTGTGTTTAGCAGGTTATACATTGGTGGGGGAGGTGAGGGAATTAGTATCTTAAGAGCTTAAGTCTAGATTTGGGGGGAGGGGGGAGGGTTGCGGTACAATGGGCGATTGGATTTCTGTCACTGACTTTGTATATTACTTCATGGGCCATGCGAACACGTATCTGAAGAGGGACAGGATCAGGGCGCTGGCAGCGATTTTTTGGTACACAGCAGAGGAATAGAGAGATTGCTGGGGATAAGATGGCTTTCATCTTTTTCGGTGGGATATTGTAATTTCCATATACGTGATTTATGGGCATTAGTACCATAGAGGGTAGACGTGGCTGGTCTTTCGTGTTGTGAAGTGAGAGTTGACTGTTGGATTCGAAATGGTGAGGAATAATGATGAAAATTGGGAAGGGGCAGCATGGAGGTCAGTAAGGTCATGTAAGGTTCTAGAAGGTTATAAACGAGATACGAATCGGGGTTTTGGAAAAAAAAAATTATGTTATATTGTTTGCCAAGTGAATACATCGAATAAAATGTACGTTATCCTTTTATAATACAATCATTGTGTAAGCAGAATCGACACATGTACTATAGTATATTGCGTAGTATGATGAGACGGCCTAATGTTTGATTTTGAAACTATAGAGGTTTGAGAACAATCCCTGGCTTTACGTCACGTGCGACCCTCGTCGCTATTAGTTATACACTGATGTACTTAGGGTCGAACATTTAAGATTAAAAACTGTATTGTTTCTTGTGATACTAAAAATGGATAAAATGTCGAACACGACGCATGAGATATATTCTCAAGCAATGTCCTGTCGTGTATCTCTAATAGATGAAGTGACGGTCATATGTGTATATATCCTGTTAATGTTGGCTTTAGCTCAAGCATTTTCCAAAAATGTATGTACTTGATGTATGGTTCTTTAAAAGGTATCAGCCTTCATATGGCTTATGTAATCTGAGATATATGTATATGAACCTACTATCACAATCTTTAATTATTACGTGTTTTGTATTTTTTTTCTACGTTAATGTTACTCAATGACAGATTTAGGCTTGTTATATAACTTCTCATGATGTATTTTGTGTTTCAAATAGGGAAATAAGGTTTTAATGTACTGTAACTAAATCGTTTTGATACCTTACGATAGAATTTTGTTATTTGTAGGGATTGTACTTGCATACATAATGTTAAATTTTTTACTTGCGGATGTGTCTTGCCCAATGTTTAGGTGGGGTTTCATTGTGAGATGCCCTAATGTAATGTTTATTATAGGCTTTTGCCTAACGTTTTAGGTTCTGTATTTTTTTAAATTTTGTAGGTTGTGTGATATTTACAGTGCAACTTGTGCAAGGGTCTTATTTAACAGAGCAGCGGGGGTTGGTGTGAGCGCTGACATAAATTGTAAGCTTTGTTTGTGTTAATGGTTTTGTTACGTGCTGGAGCTCTCGCTATTTTATTCTGTTCGGAGGTTCCAGCACTTTGCGGGACGTATTATGGTGGTATGTCTTGGCAAATTTATTGAAGGCTTAGGTTTGCCTTTTGTTTCATTATTGTAATGTATAATGTTTTTATGCCTATGTTTATCATATCTTGTGTGTGCTTTGTACAAGGGGTTTTTATTGTACAGTGTAACAGGAGTGTATTGTTAGGTTTTGGAATCTGTAAGTTGTATTTCTGAGCAGGTATTATCATGCTTTTTTCATTGTTAGGTGAAGGTTTACCTTTTAATATGATATGATTGTAACACTTAGGGTCTGATGGGGTTGACACTAGATCTATTGTATTCGCAAGGGCTAATTATATGTGTTGTTCTTTTATTTATTTTATCTTGTATTTGTGTCTTTTTCAATTAAATATAAAAAAAATGGTATATACATGAAAGTAAACATTACATACATTATTTATATATATATATATACTATATTTATATATTATAATATATGCAAAACAACCCACTCTGAAAGAATAGAGAAATTCCAGCGCTTTCGTGGACTATTCACATTATCAAGGAAACTATGAAAGTAAAGCAATCCAAAGGAAGCATATAAGGGGTTGGTCGGACCTCACTATCAGTTCCCACAACGGTTTTAAACACGTGGACGCCGCGGCGAGCCAACTTGGAAAGGTCCTTGGCACAACTCACCCACAAATGATTTACCCAAGAAATAAGAATTTTAAAGAATATTTGTCCAGTTATTATTAAAGTCTTCCAAATTTATAAATTAGTAATGGATCTAATTTATATAAAACCAAAAGGCAATATCATATTATTGTCAAAACTGCTTTTTATGAAAAAGATTCAATTATATTCTGTCCGACCATGGACTTGCTTGATATTACTTCTCAAACTTGTTGAAAAATCAATTGGATGGTTTAAAATCTCTCTTCCATGATAAATAGAGCATTGGAATCTTGTCCAGTTCTAATGCTATATTTATTGTTGTTTTAATCTTAGTTCGAGATTTTTTACCAGTTTGACCGAATAAACTTTATCGCAAATTTTACAAGGAATCTTTAGACACCATCCATCAGCATTTTGGGGGGGAATACCTTTATCAAAAGGGTTTTTTTTTGACTGTATCGAGATTTGTGAATACAACTTTAATATTAAAAGTCTTAAGAAGAGAAGCATATCAACCAAGTTTTCTGGTAAAGGAGATACCAACATATTGTGATTTGAATAAGGCTGGTTGTCCCTTTTTGGAATTGTAAAAAGTGTTTCTGGAAACTTTACAAGATTTATCAATTCCATTTCTTGGGTATTTTAAATTCATTCTATTTCAATAAACTTTTGGATATTTTCCTCATCTATGACTCAGGACTACAAATTCTAAAGCTTCAGAAACATTGATGAGATAAAAACAGACAGTTTGACTCTATTTCTTGATGCGAGGAATAATAGTGGACATAGGAACAGTTACTTAGTAGGTTTTCTGTAAATGTTAAATTTGAATTCATATTACCCTTATATAATTAAAACATCTAGAAAAGGCAATGGAGTTTTTTTCTTCAAACTCAACAGTAAAGTTTTATTGGGAATGGGCTAAGCTATTTAATTTTCCATTGGAAATGGTGTATATTTACATTGTGGGCATAGAACAATATATCATCAACATATCTGACCATTTAGCTCTTTTAGGAGGATTGTGTTAAGTAACCTTGTTTCAAAAAAATTTCCATGTATAGGTTTACTAAGGAACAGGTGAAAGAGGATTTCCCTTTGCCATTACCAAACTTCTGAGTGGGTAAAAATTTATCATTTAAATACAAAATTTTGCATTCAACAATGCAAAGTTTAATAAGTTTTAATGATAGTAGGAAACTGGCAATGGTAAATCATAGTTAACGAGTTCTTCAGATAAGAAACTTAATAAATCAAAAACAGGAAACTTCGTAAACAAGAAGTAACATCAAAACTAACCTGTTAAAATATTTAGTTGTCAGTCAAGGAGCTTAGTTTTCAACCAAGTCTATGTTGTTTTAAATTTAAATTTAGAAATTTTGCCAACCATAGGGCTCAAATCTCAAACAAGCCATTTGGATAATTTATATTGAACTGACCCTATGGAGCTATAATTGGTCTGCTGGATTCTGGTTTGTGTGTCTTTTATTAGTCCATACATGTAAGGCCAAAGATGGATTTGTGGAAGTAAATTGTTTGACTAATCATCTTGCCGCTTTCAGTTGAAGTTTTATTGTTTTATTGAAATTGTTGTTAACGGTTTCTGGGGATTTTTCTAAAGTTTAGAATATGGTTTCAGTATATCTAAGAGATTATCATTTTTTCTTGTGTTTTTTTTTTTTTATTGGTAATCATTTTCTTTCATAATTACAATTGCATATATTTTGTCTGCTTTAGTAAGGCGCAAATTTTTATGGTTATTAGGTAATCTAAGACTTAAAGAATTTTTGTGGGCAATTGGGATGTTGGTTTTTACATAGAGCTATTACTTCATTTCCTTTACTAATATTACATTTCATAGAGGATAATTCAGAAAATTTTCAAAGTTACAATGGCTTTTGCAATTTTCAAATTGTTAAGTTTTTTTGAAGTTGCAAAAAAACTTAAGCCAAATAGAGCAACAGTTGTATGTTTGTCTAAATTTCATTCTGATTAAGTTAATTACAAAAAAAATATTTAAATTAAAAAAAAATTTTGGTATTAGCATGCTTTGTCATCATATGTTCAATTAAAATGTTATTTTTTTTTGTAGTTTGCTATTGAGTTCTTACAAATTCTTCTGAGTTTATTTAGCATTGACTCCAAGTACTGAGTTTCCATTCTGATGGAAGGCTGATTAAAAGGAGTATTTTTGTTTCTCAATATTTTGAATGCTTCCTTCTCTGGATTTTAGTTATTTCAATATGTTTCTGAAGAATAATTCTCATAAAATTCTCATCAAAAGACGTTCTCTCTGTCAAGGAGTCTAGTGGGTAAAAGAGACTTGGCAGAACTTGTTCATTTAAACAATTTTACCCAATAGACTCCTGACATGAGTGATCGTCCTTTTGTGATTTTTTGAGAATTATTCTCAGAAACTATTGAAATACTAAAATACAGGAGAAGGAAGCATCAAAATATTGAGAACAAAAAATACTCTTTTAATCAGCCATTTCATCAGAAATGGAAACAAGTTTGTTGGATCATTGTATAATAAACTCAGAAGAATTTGTAATGAACTCAAGAGACAAATACAAAGGAAAATTCAGACATTTTTGTAATTGAAAATAGTGATTGGACAAAGCATGCTAATAACAATTTTTGTAATTAATTATCAGATGAAATTTTAGACAAACATACAATGCTGCTCTAGGTTTGGCTTAAGTTTTTGCAAACTTCAAAAAAACTTATAATGTGAAATTGCAAAAGCCTTTTGTTAACTTTGAAAAAATTTTCTGATTTACCTCTTGCTGAAATTAATATTAGTAAAGGAATGGTTATATAGCTCTATGTTAAAACCAAACATTCCCAATTGCCCCAAAGATCTTTAAGTCTTATGATACACTTAATAACAAATAAAAAATTCTCTGGCCTTACTAAAGTGGACAAAATAAATGCAATAGTAAGTATGAAATGATAATGATAACAAGAAAAATGAATAATTCTTAGATGATTACTTGAAACCTATTCTAAACTTAGAAAAAATCCCCTAGAAACCGTTACAGCAATTTCAATAAAACAATAATACATCTTTTTATACTGAATAGGCAAAGGATGGAATTAGTCTCAAACTAATTTACTTCCATATCCATCTTTGTCCTTAATGTATGAGGACTAATAAAAACAACACAAACCAGGGAATCCAGTTCAGACCAATTATTAGCTCCATAGGGTCAGTTTCATATAAATTATCCAATGGCTTGTTGATATTTTTTGAGCCCTATTGTTGGCAAAAGTTCTAACTTTATATGTTTAAAAACAACATAGGACTTGGTTGATTGATAAATTAAGCTCTTGGACTGACTAAAATTATTATTTTAACATGGTTATGTTTGATGTTATTCCTTGTTTACGAAAGTTCCTGTTGTTGATTTATTAAGTTGCTTATCTGAAGAACCGATAACTATGATGTACCTTTGCCAAGTTCCTACTATCATTATAAACTTATTAAAACTTTGATTGTTGATGCAAAATTTTTATTAAATGATTAAATTTTTACACTCAGAAAGTTTGTAATTTGGGCAGATGGGAAGGAAATCTCTTTCACCTGTTTGAGTAACCAATTCATGGAATTTTTTGAAACAAGGTTACTTAACCACCATCCTCCCTAATAGGAGCTAAAATGGTTCAGAGTCTGTTGATGATATTTGGTGTCTCTTATGCCCAAAAATGTAGATATAACCATTTCCTCTGGAAAATTAAAATAGCTTACCCATTCAATAAACTTACTGTGACGTTTGAATGAAAATAATCATTGCCTTTTCTAGATGTTTTAATTTATTAAGGGTACTAATAATGAATTCTAATTTAAAATTTACAGAAAACTGCTAAATACTGTTCCTATGTACACTATTATTCCTCGCATCAAGAATAGGTCATACTGTTGTTTTCTCATAATGTTTCTGAGAGCTTTACGAAATTTGTTGTCCTGAGTTCATAGCATGAGGAAATATCCAAAATTAGAAATAGGTAATGATTTAAAAATACCCAAGATATGTAATTGATAAAATCTTTAAAGTTGCAGAAATACTTGTTACAATCCAAAAAGGGACAACCTCAGCCTTATTCAAATAAAAATATGTGGTACTCCTTACATGAAAACTTGGTTTGATATGCTTCTCTTATTAAGACTTTTATATTAAAGTTTGTATTCAAAAATCTCGATACAGTTAAAAAAACTTTTGATAAAGAATTCCCCCCACAAAATGCTGATGGATGTTATGTCTATAGATTCCTTGTAAAATTTGCGATAAAGTTATTACGGTCAAAACTGGTAAAAATCTCGAAACTAAGATTAAAACAACTAAATTTAGCATTGGATGGACAAGATTCATGGCTCTATTTATTCATGTAAGAGATTTTACCCAACCAATTGATTTTCCAAAAAGTTGAGAATGTAGTATCAAGCAAGTCCATGGTCGACAGGAATATAATTGAATCTTGTTTTTAAAAAGCAGTTTTTGACAAATATTATGAATATTTTCCTTGGTTTATAAATTAGATCCATTTATAATTTAATAGAATTTGGGAAAGAATTTAATAATACACTGGACAAATAATCTTTAAATTTCTGATTTCTTGGGTAGGAATAGTTAGTGTGGGTGAGTTGTGCCAAGGACCTTTCAAGTTGGCTCGCCGCGGAGTCCACGGGTTTAAACCGTTGTGGGATCTGATAGTGAGGGTGCCGACCAGACCCTTATATAGCTTCCTTGGATTGCTTTTCACTTTCATAGTTCCTTGATATGTGGAGTAGTCCGAAAGCGCTTGGAATTTCCTTATTCTTCAGAGAGGTTGTTTTGCAATTCTGAAATCACCTGATTCACTGTGATCTTAATGCATAGATATATATATATATATATTTATATGTCGTGCCCGAATAGGCAGAATTGCCGATCTTGGCTTAAATAGCAACGTCATCTTGCCATATTGGACAACGTGAAAAATTTGTGTATGCAATAATTTCGCAAAATCATTCTGAATCTAACGAAAAAATATATTTCCACTGTGTTTGTTATTATTAAATTATTGTAAAAAAATTACAATTATATTTGAGTTGGGTTAGGCTAAAATAAAATTGTTCTTGTTATATATGGTTAGGTAAGTTTCTAAGATTCTTTTGCGTGCAAAATTATAAATTTTTACATTAACATTAATGAAAAAAATATATTCTTTAAACGTATATGAGAAAATTTTAGAAATGATCTTAACTTTTAAATGTGTGCTTGCTAATTGACCAGTTTTACTTTTCGGCACGTACATATAGATAGATATATTTATATATTGAATCTATATATATTTTATAGATATATTATATATATATATAGTGATTAGATATATTTATATTACATACATACATACATATACTCTTACATACATCATGCATATATATACACATATATACCACACTCCTCCCATTATACATTTCACCAGTTATAAGTCGACATGCCAATGAGAAACTGTTGTATATTGAAATACACTCTGAACAAATAATGTTAAAATGGCACCCCAGACGATACCGCATATAACATGCATCAAACCTCATCATGCTTTTCCGCCCATTCTAGGAAAAAACCAGCCCATTCATCCCCTTACCTGCCTTGTCAACTCCCGTAAATCCGTAATGTGAATTCCGATAACCCTCACGTAATTCCCTCTCCCATCTCCCCCATACACCTCCTTATTCCTACACTTTGTCCTATTAAGTTGCTGGTAGGCATTAATTCTTTCACACTCGTTCGCTCCTCTCATAGCCCAAGACATATAAATATAATCGTAATTATATACCCTACGCATTCTCTACCATTTGATTTCACCCCACCTTTGTCTACTAAACTTTTAAAACCCGCAACACCTGCCAAACCCCCCCCCCCCTCACTAACCGTATTTCCTTGCCCAACCAAACCTTTTTAGTTCTTACATTGCAAAAATACACATATACGGAGAATAACAGTCTCCAATCTACCACAAGCCTTGCATATCCCATCCTCCCGTATTCTCTTATGGGATAAAACCATTCCTGACGGTAAGTTCCCATGTAAAAATCTATACATAACTTCTCGTACTTTAGGTTTTAAACGCAATTTGTTCAAATGCCCCCAGATATTACGCCAATCATACATCGGATAAACCCCTTCTACCACTGCTACCACTGCCTTACCATCCACCCCATCAAGGTTTCCCAATTTAATATGTGAAGGATCGCTCATGTTTATGATGACCCGTAACATTGCCTCACCTATTATGAACTCCCTACCCACCCACCACCGTTGCATATCCTGACGTATCTTATGAAGTCCGCCTTCCCTGGCCTCCCCCTCCCGCTTATAACTACGTTTCAAATACACACTCATAATCCTCTTTTCAACAGCTATAAGACCCAGCCCTCCTCGGCCAACCGGGAGTGTGACAACCGCTCTACCTAACCATTCGCTTCCAGTACCCCAAATGAATCTAAAAACGCGCTTTTGTAACCTTTGTATCTAACTACGAAGTATCGGATATATTGCTGCAACATGCCAAAGTTTACTATATAATAGGACATTCGTTTTAATCACTCTTTGATGCAAATTTAAGTGTGCAGCTCGAAAACCACTGAGGGCTTCAGTTCACCTTACAATACCCCCGAATTTATTTGTTGTCAACTTGTATCACTTACATAAACATCCCACATATCAAATTGGCCCCCTTTTTTCCCCCACCTTTCAACTACTTCACTTTTCCTCATTTAACCCACCCCCAAGATCCATATACCGTTTTCTCCTTTTTTAATTGCATGCCAAACCCTTTTTCAAAAACTTTTTACTAATTTTTCATGTCTGCATCGCTCTTGGCTTGTAGACCCCCTTGCATGACGCTCCTCATAACCTTTCAGAGTGGTACGAGAAGGTTTTTTGTCCTTTTGACACCGCTGGGAAATTACGGGTTTAAATGGCGGTTTGTCATCGCAGACCGTTAATACTTTTGGGTATTGAACTACTTCGAGTGCGATTACACCAGTTCAGCTCAAATATTTTTTTCCCAAAAAATCGGGGAGACATAGGGCACAAGATGGTGAATTGTAGGGGGTAGCCTGAACGGAGCGCATAGAGATTTGTAAAACTGCTTGCTGCGAAGTTATAATCGGGGGTTACGCGCTTTCAAGAGTGTGTTTGACGTTCCCGCCTGCTGTCGTTGAGACGGGGGACGTGCTCGATTTTTATACTTGAATAAAGTTCGGAATGCCCCCTTCGAGGCGAACAAAGTACACAGAAACGTATTTGAGAAAATGGAACTGGCACTCTGCCCACGGGGTAAGTGGAAATGGATGCCAAACCAGGATGCCGAAGGGTACATTCACCCTTTAAAGATGCGTTGGGGTAAACCCCATACCGTCAAAAGTGAAATTTTAAAGATTTAGGACACAGGAAAGGGTTTTATATCCGGGACAGCGGCGTCGTGTCGCATTTGGGGAGAGTAAACCACATAGCGGCGGCAGCGAAAAAAACAGACGCGTGACCAAACCTTGCAAGAAAAAGTAGCCTCGTCACGTGATGAAGGTGAGTACGTTCGTCAGAGGAAGGGCTGGTCGTTTTGGGAGTGAGATGGTGGAACAGGTTTTTCGAAATGAAGTGGTCCCCCCCTCAGCTCCCTGCCCTGAGCTTGCCGAACCATCTCGGATTGGACCTCTGCATGACGTTTGAGATGGTGAGGATTTAACAAGTTTTAAGGGGCCTTGTCACCGCAATGGTGGAAGCTCCGTCCCCCGGGAAGACAGCGGAACTTTCTGACCGGGGATTGTAAACAATGAGACTCGGCAGAAGGACGACGAGACGGGACATCGGGAGATTTAAATACCTCTTGTGAGGTGATGTTGAGGTAAAAACCGGAGCTTCCTCGACTTGACTGAAGGAAAAACGTTACGGGGAAACGGTCACTCGTCAGATTCATGACTACGACGCCGGCACAGAGGACTGGAAAAAAAACTGGGGGGGAAATGGTGAGGGGGGGGGTGGGGAGGGGGGGGGAGTCAGAGGGACGCCATCGCAAGAAGGAGGCGAAGGGGAAGGTACTGAAAAAAAACACTAGACGTAAAAATAAAGTGGGAACCACGGAAGGAGAAAGGAAAGGGGAAAAATATAACACCTTAGGTGTATGACGCTAATGTTAAGGGTTTATGTACTACTAAAGAGAGTTTGGGTTTAAACAGTTTTCTTAGCAAACATAGAATTGAGCTGTTCCTTCAAAAACAAAATTTCAAAAAAGGAGAATTTTTTGCGGGTTGCGTTATACATACTGACCCTCCAACTACCGTTTGAAAGGGGTGTGGGTTTTTTAAAAAAGAGACAGCCCGTTTGTGTTCAGAGATGAGGGGGGTGGGGGGGGGGGTGTTGCGAATGTGGGGGGGGGGGGAGGGTTTTGCGAGATGTGAGGGGGGGGGGGGAGGGTGTTGCAGAGATGTGGGGGGGGTGGGGGGAGGGTGTTGCGAGTGGAGGGGACGGGGATGGGAAAGCTGTATTTTTGGTAAGTTCTATCCCCTTGTTTATTTTTTGCGGGGTCTTTCCCGGGAATTTTTAAAATGTGGGGGGGGACTGGAACTTTGTCATAAGGGCGCTGACGTCGAACCCAAAGGGGCTGGGCAGTGTCGCATCTCAAGATTTGTTGGGGGTTTTAAATTACGAGAGGTTTTGGGGGAGGGTTGGAAACAAAACAAAATTTTATCAAAGGGGGGATATGCTGCAAGGTTAACAGAGTGTATATTTCTCAGGGAGTAGTTGTAAAAGTTTTTTTAAAAAAAACGGTGGGACTTTTGCAGATCATAGGCAGTTTGTAGGGGGAAGGGGGGGTGGGAGGGAATGGCCGAAATTTATAAAATTATTGGAAAAATTTAAAAATTAGTGTGTTAATGATGGGGAAGGGTTAGGGGGTTTTTCTAGCTTAAAATGACTTTAAAGGGAAGCCAGGGGTGGAAGACATTGTAACGGGGTGGGACTGGGTGGCAAAGGAAAGGATAAAATCCTTTTAGGAGGGAGGGTAGCGTAAAAACCTTTAAAATATGGGTAGGGGCAAATTTATTTAAGGGATCGATTACAAAGTTGTTAGGGGCAGGACGGTTGGGGGTGTTTACCCCTGGACGAGATTGTAACATAAAAGAGAGCTTGCAAACTTTTGCATAATACGGTTCAAGCGGTGCGGGTGCAAGCGGGATTAGAAGAATTTTGGGGGAGACAGGCCATCCCGTGTGTAAACAAAAGCAAAAGCAGCGCTAGGGCAATCCCGATTTTGGAGGTAAATGAACGACGGGAATCCTAGAGCAGGTCAAGGATACGAAACCCAAAAAAGCTATGAAGCAATGGGGAAGTGTATAAAAAACAGGACTAGTAGTGGCGTGGTGAAGTGAAATTAAAAAAAAGGGGGCACGTATGCTAAGTGCATTTGGGTCACAGTGATGGGAAGGGTTTTTGGGGGTGAGGTTTATTTTTTGAGAAATTAAAATTTGTTTTTAAAAGGGAATGGGGAAAGGGGAAGGCCCCGGTTGAGGGTTTACCGGTGGAATTTATTTGCAGCTTTGGGGATTTTGATTGGGAAAGTTCAGGTAAATTTTTAAATTGATAAGGAAAAGGGTACTTTGGGGGGAAAGCAGAATAGGCATTTTGGGGTGTTGGTCCCAAAAGGGCAAAGGGCACCAAACCTTGGGGAAGATAGGTTTTCGAAAAAATTTAGGGTAATGGGGTAAAATGCGTGGGGGGGAGGGCGTTTCGCCATCGCAGTTGGGTTCCCGGGGCAGCGATGTTAAAAGGCCCCACGGGCTTATAAGAAGTTTGGGGAGTCAAAGGGGGGGGGGGCGGGGGCGCTTTACGGGCCTTTGACTGGCGGGCCGCCTATATAGAGGGAAGGGGTGCACTGCGAGTATTCTTCGGAGACAGGGTTATGGAAAAGAAATATTTGGGGTGGTAAACACCGTATAAGGGGGCAACGTGAGGATACAAATAAATGGGTGTATGGGGACGATTTTTGAATGGGTAGGGGTTTTAAGACAAGGGTCCCCTAGTCACAGATTTTATTTTCGTTTTTTCAGATCCCTTTTACAGGATGGTTGAAGCCAGTTATTCCCGGGGTGGGGGGGGGGGTGGGGGAAAGGGGATTGTTGGCCGGCATTATAGGTTTTTTTGGGGATGAAACGACTTTTTTTGGTGTGGAACGAATGTCTATAAAAGGGTTGGAAGATTTTGGCGGGGTTTGAACTGCCACGGTATGAAGGTAAAAAATGAAAAGAATTTGACCTCATCGCCTAGGCCGTGAGGTTGGCTGCGCCTTGCCCTGCATTCGTCACTCAGCCTTGGTGGAAACGGACAGGGCGGTTGGCTAGCACCTTTGGGTAGCACTGGTGATTTTCACAAAAGGGCGCGGGGCAAACAGCGGAGAAAAAACAGGTGTGTATTGAGGTTTGAAAGGAACGGTTTACAAACCAAGCTTCGTTATGCTGCCTGCCATACAACGGGATACCTACTGCATCAAAAAAGACAACGTATGGTTTGCCTTAAATGAGCAACAAGGATCTTTTAAAATTTGTGACGGGGCGACAATGACAAGTGGTGGAAAAATACCAAGACGTGTGTATAAAGGGTTTAACCCTTTTTTGGAAGTACAATGAGGGCTATCCAAGTATTATACTGGGTAAAGAAGGGGAATGTCCCTTTTGAATGGATGAAGAAATAAAAAAGCAACTTTCAATGAATGTGTTAACACGGCATCATTGGAAGGTGGTCTGATATGTATCTGGACTGCGTGAGGGCTTTTTAAAACCCAAAAATTTTTTTTTTCTTTGCGCAAATCTAACCATCAATTGACTATGAGGACTTCAAAATACAGGTAAGTAACATTGGGGGGCAAAAAAAAAAAGAACTGGACTGTGGGAGCCTATGATCAATGGCGAAATGTGTCCCGTCGATCGACACCGAAAATATGGAGAGGGAAACGGAGGGGGAAGGGGGAAGAGGGGACGACACAGCCCACAGGGGAGCATCTTCAAAATCATAGAACATGGAGAAAAATCGTAAGGACAACCCGGGAAGAATGTAACATTACCGGAAAAGGTCTCTCGGTTATGAGAATAGCTAGGAGGATGAGGGAGACATGGAATTGGAGCAGGTTACGGCAAATAGACACTGTTATTCAAAAATTTCTTGGGTAATCAGAATGAGGACGGGACACTAACAGGGTGCAGATGGGAAACTTAAGGGGGAAAGGAATTCAAGGGTGAATAATGGGGGTAAGGGATATGCACCAAAAATTAGTGGGGGTGGTTGAAGTACACAACGTAAAGTAAAGATGGGGGGAACCCACAAGAAAGGGGGCATCACGTAAAAAGAGGCAGGGGCTTCTGATGGGATGACGTCCCACACCACCAACAAACGGTAAGAAACTATCAGGGAGTGCAAAAAAAGTGACGGGGGGGGGGAAAGGGGGCAAGAAAGGGTGGGGCAAAGAAAGGACACGTAAAAGAATGTTCACAAAAACAAAAGAAAACGCAAGGATATGGGTGGTTTGGGGAAGCCCCCGATAGCTTTTAAGGCTAATTTTAAATTTAAGGGCCCCAAAGGGGCTGATGTAAAGCGAATTTATTTATGATTTTTTTAAAGAGACTTGGCATACAATAAATTTTTCAAGACAAAATTTTAGGTATGGAAGGGATTTTTTTGGAGACGATAAAAATTTTTATGCGGGGTAACGGGGGAAGTTAAGGGGTCTGCTGTTTTAATACTAAGACCAGTCCATTCCAATTTTTACATTGGGGAAAGGGGGAATGGAGAGACGAGGGTGGAGGGGACTGGGTGGATACGTGTGTTTTGTGAGTGTATAAAACCCGGGCGGACAGTAATAGACGTGTTAAAGGGGAATTTTGAAAGGGGAACACAATTTTATCAAAAGGGGGGTTTACCTGTTTTTTCATTATTTGGAGGGGATTGGAATAGTGTGTACTAGAAAAGATGTGGAGCCGGGGGATGCAGGGTGTGTTTGGGGGTCCTACGAATGTTTTAGGGGGAGCTGTTTCGGGGAGTATGAAAAGGGGAGGGGGGGAACGGGGGAGCATATTTTTGTGGGGAAAGGGGTAGCACACACTAGACGTATTTATGTTTCTCCTGGGTTACAGGTTGCTAATACAAAAACTAAAAATGTAGTGTTTTTAGATCATAGAGGAGTGGGGCGTGATGTGGGAGGGAGGTTACCCCAAAACGTTCATGAGTTATTGGGAAACTTTAAAGGGGAAATTTTTAGATGAGCTGAAGGACGGGATAGTTTTGTTTAGGGTGGAAAAAATGATGGACCAAGGGAAAAAGAGGGGATTTAATAAAGAAGGGGGAGGGAAATGCTAAACCAGGGAAACAAAAATTTTTATATGAGGGAAAAAAAAGGAGGTAAATCAAAGGGAAAAAGGCTTACAGAGATATTGGAAGGGCATTTTTAAAACAGTGCTATGAAAGGTTTTTTGTGGGGTTTTAACCATACAAAGATTGAAGGCATCAAAACGCAATTAAAGGAAAGAGAATCAAATTTTATGGGGGGAGAATAGAGGGGGATTGGGAAAGTTTTATGGGGAAAAGCCATCCCCTGTGTATTGCGGCGATTTAAAAACCGACAGAAGACAATGACAAGAAAGTTGGGCTACATACGGATGTGGGGGGAATGATGGAAAGAGGTTTTGTAACTACGAAATAGAGTGGTTAGCGATAAAGGGTTTTAGATATATATAGAAGGGGGAAAAAGGAGATACAAAGAAGATTTTAGAGAAGGGGGTACAGAGAAACCCAGAGTCACAATAGAGCGTGATAGAGGGGGCCCATAGAGAAGAGGAAGTGTGGCAGCTTTAAAAGGGGTGAGTGTCGGAAAACACCGGGATAGATGGGAAACCCAAATGAAAATTTTTTTTGAGCAACTGGGATGTCATGAAGGAATTCTTGGGGCAGTTGGTGAATGTAAAAAAAGGGTAAGGGAAGATGAGCTAACACAAAGGACAGTGTAGTAGTTTGGTTCCAAAGGGGGGAATACAGAATAGCATCCTAGATTATAAGTTTATCATTAATGGTGGGGTTATAAATTGTTTGCCAGGGTGTTTGGTAATAGATTTTCGAAAATAATTGGGGGAATTTTTTAAAATTGGGGGGAAAAGATGGGTGCCAGGGAGAACAATGTTTAGGGGCATGGGAGGATAAAAGGTTTTATAGAGAAGCGTAGGAGGATGGTGGGAGGGTTCTTGCTTTGGTTGGAAGGCGGCTTTTGTTTGTTTTAAGAGAGACATTAGGATGATAAAAAGAGGAATGGGGTTTGGTGAGGGAAAATTTTGCATGGGCGGAAACTTTAATAGAGGTGCAGAAACAGGGGGGCAAATAAAAGGAAAGGGTGGGGAAGATGTTAGTAGGTAGGGGGTGGGGGCGGGTGCCCCAGTCTCAGACCTATTTTCATGTATGCAAGACCCATTATATAGGGAATAAATGTAGGAGTAAGTGAGGGGGGGTAAGACTTAGGGGGGCTACGGTAAGTTGGTTTTGTTTGATGACACACGGGCTATGGGGGGGGGGGGGGGGTTAAAGAAAGTAAGTAGAAAATTTTTGAAATATTTAGTGGAGCAAAAGGGATGAGTGTTAATAGGAAAAGTCGAAATTACTGGGGTTTGGGGGCATGGGGGGAGGGGGGAAGGAAAAAAGTATGGGGTGGCAGGTAGTAAGCAATAAAAATTTGTGGATATTGTACAGAGGGCAGCACAGGGGGGTAAGAGGGAAACAAAAGGGTATGCAAGGAGTTTCTTAGGTTAGGGGGAAAGAACAGGTTTACTATACAACAGAGAGTCATTGTAATTTAAAACCTCATTTTTCCAAATTGTGGCACGTGGGGTGGGGTACCCCTGATGGGGGAAGAGTGCGGGGTCAAAGGAAAGTACTGAATTTTTTTAGGGGATAAAGGTGTCTTGGCTGAGGGAGACGGTGTAATGACACCGCTGCAAGGGGGGTTTTTGGTTTAAATTTCCTTTTGGTAGCAGACCCGAAGACATTTTCTGAACATTGTTACTGAATTGGGGGGAACGTGGGCAGAGTGGGGATGTAGGAAGATTTAGGGGGTGGTGGGGGGTAGGGGCTTAAAGGGGTGTATGAGTATGTTTAGATACTTATTACAAGTAAGAAAAAACCGAAAATTAAAGGCGTGTTTTTTTTGGGGGGTTGGGAAGGGTCAAGAGGGGTTGGGAAGGGGGACTGTTTTTTTTTTTATTAATAATTTGGCACAATCTGGGGAACTTCAGTAAGTTACGGGTGAAGTCAAGGGGGAGGAAACTAGTTAGGTTTTTACATGGATTTTGCCAACTAAATACGACTGTACAATGGGGAAATTTTGCAGTCTCAGTGTTGTGTTTTGTGTGGGGGGGGGGAGGAAACAGCATATCATGGGTGTATTTTTTGTGAGCAATCGAGAGGGCACGTCTATGGTTCGCAAGTGTTTTGGGTAGGTGGGTGGGGTAGGTTAGTGGTATTAAAGGGGACGATTTGGGGTATAGAGGGAGTGGGGGAAAGTGTGGGGGGCCGTCATGTATTTTGGGGCAGATTTTATCTAATATCGTGGGCGAGAGGGAGGGGGGGAGGTGGGGGGGAGGGAAAAACAAGGGGTTTAGCAGGACATTCTATAAAACAAAGGTAAAATGAGGTAGGTAGGCTAATGGGCATAGATTTTCCGGTACGATAGAGGTATGACGGAAGGGTTGAGCGATTTAGTGTTGAATGGCTGGGGACTGGTCTCTGTAAAAGGGGGGAGGGAAAAAAGAATACTGGAATAAATAAACTGATTATTAAGCATTTTTTCCCCGAAACGAGAGGGGGGGCTTACAATTCGTTTGGGGGGTAAATTTTTATTATTTAACCCTAGTGTTGAAAAAGCAAGTCTAAAAATTCTCTGAAACAGTAAAGAAAAAATCTAGAATTTTTTGAACATGACAATACTGTTTAAAAAACTTCGGTATAGAATACAAGTGTGTATTTCAATATCCGTGTACAGTTTTTCATATTAGTTGAAATTGTTCACTATGTAGTGTTATTATTTTTAATTGTCATAGTGTAAATTGTCAGTATTTTAAAAGTTCTTTTAATAGTTTTTTAAAAATGTTGTGGAGCTATTTTCATGCAGCTCATAGATAAACGTTTAAGTGTAGGAAAAAAAAAGTAATTTCATTTTTTTTTTTTTTGTGGAGGACCGCTAAGGGTTCTTTTTTTATTAATGCATTGAAAGTTTTTAAACTAAAAAATGATAATGTATGGAGTAATTAAAAAAAGTTAATACATTTCCTTGTGGTTTAGCGCAACTTTTTTATAAATAAAAACAAAACTAAATTTGGGGGGGGGGGGGGTCACAGATTTTTAAGTGCTTTTTTTTCATTTTACATTTTGAAAAAAAAAAAAGTAATGGGAACACTGTGTATTTTGCAGTAGGTGTTAGTTTGAAGTTTTTGGTGTATATCAGAATCATTATAAATATTGTTTCTTTGCCCGGAAAACACCCACTGATAAGCCCTTTTTATATATATTTAATCACATTTATATACGACACTTGTATATTTTGAACTGTTTAAAAAAAAAAAAAAAAAAAAATAAAAAAAAAAAGGGAAAGTCGATGACATGGGGGTTGGGGACCTGGAAAGGGGGGGAATGGGGACTGTAACGTGGGTTAAAAAACTGCGATGTCATTTAAAAATTTGCGTTAAAATTTAAGAGAGATTTTGGGTGTGGCGCGGGAAGGGAAAAACAGTAAGGACTTGGGGAAAGGTCATTGGTCGTCTGGTGTTTTGAGGCCCAACAACTCACCTGGCCCAAATGTGATCGTTGTTTAAAGTTTATTGTATAGTAAGGGGTGGCACGTTCGCTGATTTTCCCCAAATTAAAAAGAACAGCGATCAAAGGAATTTGAGAAAAGTATTACCTTTTTGTGGGGGTCGAGGTGTGATTTTGGTTTTAAAAGTAGGGTTTTTAGGTACCGTACGTCGAGGGGGTTTTGGGGATTGGTTGGACTTTAAAACTAGGGGGAAATGTGTTTTTTTTAAAGGGGAGGTTTGGGGTGTGGGGGTGATGGGTGAAAATGGACTAAGTATATACGAGGGAAAAAGTGGGATAGGGGAATGGAGTTTAAGGGAATGTAGATTGTACTACAGCTTTGTTTATGGTAAAGGGAAAGGAGGAACATCGCATAAGGGTTTTAAGTAGGTTACAGGGGGTACGTGCGCACTCCAAAAAGGTTGTTTCCCCCGTACTCGGGGAAAAAAATAGGCTCCAATTTAGTAAGTTAAAATTTCGGCCTAGGGTGCCTGAAGTCAGTTTCGTTTTTTCATGGAAAAATTGCCGCAGGGGGAATACTACGATCCGAAGATCGTGGGGGGAGGGGTGTGGGTTTTGGGTGGGGGGAAAACACGGGTTTCACGTTTTTCTATTTTTGCGAAGGTTTAGAAGAGCAGGGGTTGGTTGGTAGGGTTACAGAGGGGGGAGGGAGAGGAGTGCAGGGCCTGCGGCGTTAATCCGACATCGGGGGATTTAAACCCGGACGTGAAAGGGGGTTTAGATTATATTTTAGTGGGTTTTCATTTATATTTCGTGGGTAATGCGGGGGGAAAAGGGGGCAGTGAGGGGCGAAGGCTTTTCCTGCAATAACGTTTTATCGTACAATGTGTAGGAATGGGAATTGATGGGAGGAGGTAGGATAAGGGTTTTTCGGGCGGTTATAAAAGGGTCACTCTTAAACCCTTGCGAATCTGTGATAAATATCGGGCATCCGAATAAGTTGTCGGGAGGTCAGGGGCAATAGCCTGGCTCGCTCTTGGGGGGAAGGAGTGAGTTGCGTGAATATGAGTTTAGGCATGAATGTTTTTTAGTTTGTTAGAGGTGGGGTTTTGATTCAGGGGGTTTGGGTTCTTATTGTACTTTTTTTGACAAAAAGACTGGGGGGCCTTTACATATTTTTTATGGTTTTTTATGCTTCCTTTTTGTAAAGACCGTTGTATTCTTTTGTCCTATTTTCTTAGTTTTGTTTTTTATTTGTTATGGAGGTCCCGATATTTGGACAAACATGCATATATATATATATGCATGGTTTTTCCCCTTTCCCCGTTACGTTCAATCTATCTGTGAGTCACCCAAAATATTAAAGGGATAAACAGAGTACGTTACCTAAGTCGTACCGAATTTTCCTATAATATTTCGCAATGTTGTGTTGTTTTTTTGGATTCAAACGAGTTCATGGATCAAGATTGAACACATAAGAAGGGGTGGAAATTACTGACGATTAATATGATCGAAAAATTTTTATAATATTTATTATGTTAATAATTTGTCTTTGAGTAAATCATTAATTTGTGTCTAAGTTGGAATTTCTTAATCAATTGTATATTTTGTAAGCAAATTCATAAACAAAATTTTTTAATCTCAATTAACATTTTGTATGATTGCATGTAGGTTTAAGGGTTTAATGTTTTCCACCAGGTTATATTTGTTCGCAAACAGTTATACTTTTGGTATTGTCTGTTTTAGTGAAACGTACTATGCATTTTATGGGGTGTTTTCGTAATACTATAGGAAGTTACAAAGATTTTTTTTTCTGGTATTTATGGTGTGTATTTGTTGTACTCTATAGATTATGTAGGGGATCTATTTAAATTTTAAAACAGCCTGTATTTATGATGTTTTTAAATAAAAAAAAAAAAAAAAAAACTTTTCCACCCGAGCAAACCCCGTTACCACTTTCTAAAATCGTTGTGTCATCAACATACCAAAAAATGCCAGCTCCCCCACCCCTTTCGTCAAAACCCAAACCCCCTTTGCTGCCAAAAGACCCTAATTCCCCTATAAAAAGGGATCCTGTAAACACGCAAAAAATATTTGTGAAAGGGGACAACCTTGACGTAGACCCCTTCTCATCAGAATTTGTTCTCCTAACCTTCCATTTACCTGCACCCGCAAGGATGCATCTTGATACATTAATTTGGCCCATGATATAATTTCCTCTCCAAACCCCTGCCATCTCATAATCTTCCATAACGCTTCCCTTTCTACACTATCATTTTGCCGCCTCCAATCTATAGCCAACACCCCCCCCCACTCCCAATTTTACTCTTTCTTCAATAAAACTTCTAATCAACCCATGCCTGTCATACATAGACCTTCCGGCACCCATATTGTCCCTTATCTATCACTTTACCCAGGACCTTTTTTATTCTGTTAGCTAAAATTCTTGCAAAAATCTTATAATCATTTAAATCTTATAATACATTTAGAAAGGACATAGGTAAGTACTGGTTTTCTAAGAGTTGTGAATGTGTGGAACAGTCTTCCCAGTAGGGTGATAGAGGCTAGGACCTTGGGTAACTTTAAAAAAAAGATTGGACAAATATATGATGTGGGAGGGGCTGGGTTTGTTTGGTGTCATTGGGTGCGGGAGTTAATCTTGGGTAGCTTTGGGTTGAGGTCATTTTGATAAGGACCTGCTTTGTATGGGCCAGTAGGGCCCTTTTGCAGTGTTTTTTCCCTTCTTATGTTCTTATTTTCTTAACTGAAACATCGTCATAAGTTTCTTTCTCCTATCTACAGGTTATTTGTATATTGATAAATTAGACACATGTGCAACTGTTGTCGGTATTTTATACCATTTTAATGTACATGTGCAACTCTTGGGTATCTTTATTGAGGAAACGTTTCACCACACAGTGGCTTCATCAGTCCATACGTAGAGAAATTTGAGATCAGGAGAATGAGGTA